>JAJHUR010138233.1:0-14219 GCA_027495735.1 Lutjanus campechanus
CGCCTCTTCACAGCTGCACTGGATCATGTTGGAGTGTTGACTCGAAGAAGATTTGACCATGAGGATGTTTTCAGTACTTCTTCTATCTGCAGACCCAACTTGAGATACTCCACAATTTCAGTGTCTGTCGAGACCACAGGCTGTGTCTGTCCTCTGTCTGACATACAAAAAACATCACCCTCAGAGTCTCCTCTCGAAGCAGGTGCAAGCGGTGGTAGTTCTTGCAGTGGTGGAAATGTGGAAAAATTATAACAGTGACAGTTTGCTTATTTGACAACATAACTAAATAAGTGAGTATTTGCTTGTTACAGTAATCTGAATACTCTGACTCATTACTCCCAACATTTGTGCTCAACCACATCAAAGGTGGAGAATATCAATCATTCAAGAACAGGAAGCAAGCAAAAAAGTTTTTTGTGACATTGACGAGAGTAGTTTGGGTGCTTAGAACAAAGTCTTTAAATAAGCAGGAAACCATTTGGATGGCAACATTTTTTCCCCAAAATGTTTAATAAAAAATTGTTAATTCTTGTGAGTATTACATCCTACAGTCACATTAGTTTCAACTTTCTCAACTCAGCAGCTTATTTTGAATAAGTACACTTCAGCTGACTGAATATGTTTTGCATGGCAGGTAATGTTGAGAAATTCTAACATAAAGGATGGTTTAGTTGAATATGGCCTTCAGTAATAGCAAAGCATCCTTTATTTTACACTTTGAGTTCAGGTTTAGATTTAAGAGCTCGAGAAAAACAGCGGTGTTAAATTTTAATAACTGTATGAAACTTCAGAATTCTCTCGATCCATCAGTCAATCTTCATTCCTCTTCTCACCTATGGTGGCCAAAATGGGTTTTCTCAGGAGGGTGACTGGCATCTCCCGTAGGGATAGGGTGAGAAGTTCAGTCATCCGTGGGGAACTTGGAGTAGAGCCGCTGCTCCTTTGCAGAGAAAGGAGCCAGTTGAGGTGGTTTGGGCATCTTGTGAGGATGCCGCCTGATTGCCTCCCTAAGGGGGTGATCCAGGCACGTCCAGCTGGGAGGAGGCCACGGGGCAGACCAAGGACTAGGTGGAGGGATTATATTTCCACTCTGGCCTGGGAGTACCAGTCAGAGCTGGTTAATGTAGCCGGCGAAATGGCTGCTGGAACTGTTACCTCTGCAACCTGACTTTGGATAAGCAGTTGAAGATGGATGGATGGATGGATGGATGGATGGATGGATGGATGGATGGACTTAAGCATTAATTAAATTAAATTAAATGAGACCTCATCTTCATATAATGCTTGCAGCTCAATGTAAATATCAAAATTGAAAAAGAAATGTTCAGCACAACAGTTACAGCTGTTACAACCTACAGCCAACCTACAGAGGAGCATCATGTAAACACATCACAAAAATGCAGCTCTCAAATGAACTCTATATAAGAGCGTACAATAACTGCACCTATGACAGGCTCAAGTGGCACTGAAATGACAGCTGAAATGATTTCAAGTAGAAGAACAAAGAGACTGCCAGAACTCTCCTGCGAGACAACCATATGAAGGCTTAAGTGCTAATGACAAACTGAAGGTTACTCTCAAAGTGTAGGCTACAATCATGGAGTTGATGATGATGAAAGCTGACAACTTCTAGTTGAGGAGTACTTTTCAGGTAAATTCTAAGATTTCTGAGATGCTAAACGGCAACATTACTTTGTGTGGGAATGGCAGCGTTAGTCACTCTGACCTCTTCTTTACCTTCTGTTAATGGGTTGGTGGAAGGTTACGCAGGTCTGTAATGTTCCCACCTTCTTTTGATTGTGTTATTCAGTGTGTCCCCATCTCAGGGTTGAGGTAAGAAGACCAACATTGGGGTCAAGATTAGTCCATGACAGGCATTCTTCAAAAGGAAGAGCCAACAGTCTTTATTCATTCATTCATAGTCATGTATTTCATCAAAATTATTAAATATTTGTTGCTTCCAGTCTCTCAATGTGAAGATTTTCTGTTTTTTTAAAATCTGTTTTGTGGTTTTCGGATCATTGGTCGGACAAAACAAACAAAATAAAGATGTAACCTTGGAGCATTTTTCACTATTTTCTGTCATTTTATGAAATAAAAGAGAAAAGCAGATGAGAATAGAAAAAAAACTCAAGAAAAAAATCTACAATATGTATGTATTGTATACAACAACACAAAGGGACATTTTTTAAATTCAGTGATGGGACTGATACAAACAAAAACAAAAAAACATGTTCTGTAGGCATACATTTGACAAATTATACATACATTATCTTCCCCATCATTTATGTATTGATATTGTGATATGAGACTAGATGTTGCCTTAGATTTCAGATATTTGAATAAGTGTTGTCTTCTCCTGGTTTTAAAGGCTGCATTACAGTAAAGTGATGTAATCTTCTGAACCTACCAGACTGTTCTAGCTGTTTTATTATTTGCCTTTACCCACTTCATCATGATATCCACACTACTTGTGGTTATTTATCAAAAATTTCATTGCTTTGAAAGTATCAGTAGCCATTCTTACAAAATGAAATATCAATATCAAGGCATTTGGTCAAAAATAAGGTGATATTTGATTTGTCCATATTGCTCAACCCTAATTCCACTAGAAGTAAAAGTTCTGCATATCATATTCTATAAAATCATCATATGTTTGAAATATTTGAGAATCTATATTATTCAGAGAAAATGTGTATATTGAGATATATTCTGTATGTCATGGCATGGCCTGAAAATATTGAAATATCATTTATAAGCCTCATTACCTTTTTTCACCACTTTGATATAAACATTTTTTTAAGAACCATGTTTTGGCTCCAGAGGCAAGACTTTGCCACATTACCTGACCTAAAATTATGCATACTGTCCATATTGAACAGGCTGCTGTTGATTATCTCACAGTATCTCTGGATTACTTCATAGAATGTCTTCAGGACCCTAATTTAATTTGTCACAATGTTTAATTCATGGACATTTTCATTTTCATACATCATATACACTCACACCTTATTAAATATATGACTTCACCTACCTTCGATCTGAATCTGAAAAGAGGTTAGAGGGCAGCTGAATGACTGCTTCATGTGTCCCCATGTGATATTATAGTAACTTGCAAAGTCAACAGAAAGGTGTTAATGTCTATATATAAAACGAGGGGCAGCAGTGAGGACAGTACAGCTGCAGCATTTCAGCTCTTTGCTATTATTTTATGAGTCCCCTGTGGGCCTGGAGGGTGCAGGAGAGGAGACGGATTCTGAGAGATCTAATTAAGCAAAGCGAAATGAGAGTGCTGAGATCCCCGGCCCAGGACGAGACACAAATCAGGGGCTGTTGACAGGGGGCTGTGGGGGAACGGGGCTTTGCAGCAAAGGCCACACTCTAGCCTCCGGATAATGACCGTCCCTTCTTCTCTGTGGTCCTCAGTTTGACTTTCTTTATAGCTCGGGGTTAAGGGTTGTGAATCTCAATCTCATTATGTAAAACATCAGCCAGTGAATTTAGACTTTTTGTCTTATTTGCACTTAAGGAGCTAATTAGTGTTTTCTCAGGAGCTGGGTGAAGAAGCAGAGGACTCCGTCAGGAGTCTTATTTTGCACAATGGAAAAAAAGATAGATGATCAATTTATATTGAGTAAATGAGTATCTTTTGATTAGGGATGTCATGACACCAGAAATTCTGTCGATACCAGTACCAGTGAAATTCCACGATTTTTGACACCAGGGTAGATATATATTTTTTAAGGACAGATGACACTGACTGAACGGTAACGAGTCGAGACAGTAACCTACTACTACGAGCTATGGTTACATTACGTTAGCCTAAATACAGTAGCCTTTAGCATTTAACCATTGCAAACATTGTTGAACATAGCTGGTAACACAGCAATGCAAAAAATAATGATAACCTATATTTTTGGATAAGGGTAACAATGTTCCACAATATACTGTATATTTCGAATATAGACAGTTTCTGTAAAATAACATACTGTTAATGCTGGGTGAGACAAGATCAAACAAAACAATATTTTTGACCAATACCTTTATTGATATACTGATATTACACTAATATTGTAGGGATGACTAATGATGCTGTAACAAAATATTAACATGTCAATATAATGACTACGTATGTGCATAAAGACAAATAACAGCCAGAACAGTCTGGTAAATTCAGAAAATTACATCACTTTACTGTAATGCAGGCTTCAAAACCAGAAAAAGACAACACATATGCCATATCACTACAGTATATAACAATATTCAAAATCAAGTTTCATATCTGGATATCAATGCTGAGCCATAATCTGTATGTTTGTCTTTGAGGTGCTTTGCCAAGGTGGAAGTGATTCCTTCTGTCTTTTGAAAAGGATGATCGCGTTGTTTGCATACTGGTTTTTGGGAATTTATTTATAATCCTGGATAATCTGCCTTGAATGCAAAGTATTTACATACATGACACTTACTTTTTTTCTTTTTCCACAAGTTGTGTCTCTGTGCTAAAAGGACCAGTGCAACTATATGGACATGGTTTGGGTTTCAAAAGTCAGACAACAAGCAGAAAATGATTATCTGCAAATCATATCAGATGACAATGGTTATAAGTGATGGTAATACTTGATATACTTGAGAAAAGGTTTTGATTTTGTTCTTCTATTTATTATTCCAGTTTTGCATATGTGAAATATGTCTTAGTAATACAGTTAAGGGGACAGTAACAGCTGCCATGCAGTTGTCATCCTGGTGCTTTACCCTTGTAGAAGAATTTAGATTGCAATTTAAAGAACAAATATATCGTGATATGTACGGCCCATGCTTTAAATTATACTGTGATACCAATTTTAGGCTATAATGTCTACGTGTCATGCTTTTTTTGAAATTTGGTACCAGCTCGTTACTGCAGTACTGGTTCTCATGACTTTCCTACTTCTGTAGTTCTTAAAAGTTGTGAATTTCATCTCATCATGTAAAACATCAGTCTGTGAATTTAGGTGTTTTGTCTTTTTTGCACGTAAAGAGCTAATTAGTGTCTTCTCAGTAGGTGGAAGTAGCTGTAGTGCTGGTGATGAACCGGATGACTCTGTCAGGCGTCTTGTTTTGTACAATGGGGAGAGACAAGCTTGGAGAACAAATTCTGTATTCATAACTTACAGTACTGGTGAGTTGTTTGGAGGGTGTGAAAACATTAAGGACTGTGGCATGTGTTCTTTTGTCGTGGATGCTCCCCAATTTAGGGGTGCAGTCTGTGTGGGATGTAAAGAGTTCTCCCTCGATCTGGCAATTCAGCATTCACATGCTATTACATCCGAGTGGAGAATAAATGTCTTCAGGACACCTGGCGCCAAGGCTGTGACTGTCTGGTCTCTCGGGCTCATTTCTGACTGAGAACAGAAAGACCTTGGAGTACAAAGACAACAGGCCTGATTATGTGAGTACACAGGAAGGTCTCCCAACATTGTTGTGCTAATCACGTTAGCGGGCACAGACTCAAGGCAGGACAGATGCTAGGCAAAGGGCAATGGGGTTATGTTATCCTGATTAGAGGAGGCTTTGGGGGGTTTTGTGAATCTCGTTTCCTACCTCGGCGTCACCTTGCAGAGGGAAAACTGCCATCGGTTCTTTTCTCGCTCAGTCTGTCGGCTCTTTTCTTCCATCCCTCACTTGTTCTGTGTGTCTCTCGCCAGTATTCACACAAGAACTAGTGCCTTAGCCAGCGCCGACTGTGTCTTTTTATTCAACAGGGCACATTTCTTTTCCTGTTATCAACCGCCCACACACACAGGAGTGAGTTGCGGGAGAATGCTTTCATTTTTTCTTCGTGTGGATTCACCCTGCTAAAAGTAGTTAAAAGCGGATTTGTTCCTTTGTGACATGTTTGCCTTGGTTCATATGAGTCTGCTTAACACAAATCTCTCAGTGGCTCATACACAAACCTCTGCCAGTTATCTAGAAATCTAGTGGCAGCTGAAACTCTGTTATAGGCATATTCACAGCAGTGAACACTGATAGTTCAGATTTGTTGTCATTCTGGCTACTCAAAATGTGACAAAATTGTAGGGGTGTATTTTTACATTATGCACATTTTTTTTCACAGTTTTTCTTTTTGATGAGTCGAGGCAAAGCTGGTGCTGCACCTGTACTTATCGCCATCTTCAACATATTGTTCTTTAAAGTGTTTCTTTAGCCTTTAACAGAGCCTTTTACTCTCCTTTGGAAAGAAATCACCATAGAAAACAAGTTGTAAAATAGGTAAAAGTAAAAGTAAAAGGTAGCCCTCTGAAGGACATTTCTACTGACTGTTCTGTGCCAAGCTAAACAAATCTCACCTTTTCTCTGTGTTCAAGTCTCCCTCTCTTGTCATTTTCTTCTTGTTACATCTGACATGCTTGTGTGTGATATGCACTGATGGATACACCAAGGGATCGTCTTTTCCATGTGTTATTGTGCCCTCCATTTAGGCTGAAGTCTGTGTTGATGTTAGTAAGGTGGTGCACAATGTTGCAAAATAAAAATAATCAATAATTCCCATCAAATGCTTTAAATCTAAAGTAACAAGCAAGCAAATACATAACAAAAAAGAACACTGACCAAAAAGTTTGGTGTTATAACTGCCTCAGGTGACAAGTGTGTTTCACTGCTTTCAATTTCCAATTATTTAAAATGATTCAACACTGCAGGCATTTCAACCGCTTGTTAAATTTTGCTTGTTAAATATAGCTTCACTGCCATAACCTGTGAATGCATTTCTGACCATATATGACAGCTGATGTGGAATGCGGATGAGAACACAATGACTTAAGATCAACCATACATGATGATGTTTTTAAGCTTAAAATAACAGATTTTCATATAATGACAAAGATTGGCTTCAACACTGACCATCCTTACATTTAAAGCGTGTAATATTTGGCATTCACAACATGACTTGTTCTCTGAAGCTCACCTCGGCATACAGAAAATGGCAGCATGTATGAAAATGTTAGTAGAAGGCATGCTGTGATGACCCTGACCATGAAGTTGCATTACTATAAATAACTGATGCATTTCTTTTGCTCCTTCCAGGATCCTATATGTTGGTGAACTCCTCCCAGCATGCTGTGGGTCATCGTGCTCAGCTGCTGCTGCAGACACTGAGCGAAAATGACACACACTGCGTCCAGTTCAGCTACTTCCTGTACAGTCGTGATGGCCATAGTCCAGGGGCCCTGCGGGCATATGTGCGGGTCAACGGCGGTCCACTTGGAATTCCAGTGTGGAACACGTCGGGATCTCACGCCAAACAGTGGCATCAGGTTGAGCTGGCTGTCAGCACATTCTGGCCCAATGAATACCAGGTACAAACTTTGTTATTACATCTGAGAGATTCTTGACTCTTACATGTGTATGTTTTTACTCAGACTGGGTTGCACCAACAAAACTAGGTTTAACATGAGTGAATAGAGATTTACAATTAAGTAGAGCTCTGTTGCACAATTAAAAACTAATCCCAGTTTGGTGATATAAACTGAAATTAAACACAGTTTAATCAGTGTGGAGATGCTTGCTTACCCAAATTAAATAAATAAAGAAACAAACAAACAAACAAACAAATAAAATCAATCAATCAATCAATAAATGTGTTGCTCTGTATTCCTTGCAAAAAAACTACATTGTTTGCTAGCTAGTGAAAGAGTTACAAAACGTTAAATTGTTTGCTAGGTAGCTAAAAAGTCAGTTGGCCTAGTTAGCCTACTCATGATGGTTCAGCAGAGAATCTCTCATTTCTTTTTTGTTTTTGTTTTTTAGAAAAACGGGTTGGCTGAATTAATGGTGCAATATAGCCAGATAACAGAAAATTGAGAACACCACAGACAGAAAAAAAGAGGCAGTTGTTGAACTATATTGGAAAGTGAACTATTTTCGTTCTCCTTAAGTGTAAGTTTAAAGTTAATACTGAATCAAAGTTTAAATTGGAGTTTAAAGTTTTGGTGCAACGCTTAGAGTAAATACTAACCTGAGGTTTAAAGAGAGGCTTAATTTTAATCTTTCTGAATTTTAAGCTAGTTAAAAAGTTAATGAAACATCATTTAAATTCAAATCATGATTTAATCTGTTGTTGTAAACCAGTCTCAGTGTTCTTCATCTGGCTTGTTTTGCTACGACTTCTATTTCACAGTGAGCTGATAATACCAGATGTTGTTCTAACACTGAGGAGTTTGAGTCAAGAGAGGTTTCATTTTCACAATGAAGATCTGCAGACCCATTGACCGACATGTTGTACAGCTGAAAAATGTTACACAGTAAGGCTCTGGTGATCACCGCTCATTTTAGCCTTGAGGTGAATCTGGTGTTAATTACTTGCATTTGCAATTTAATTAGCATTGATTCCCTTGTGAATGTAGCTAATGTTAGGGCTCCAGGGCCCTTGTGGGCATGTCTGGTAGAGATTCCACCCACTGAGGCCTCTGTACTGTGTATTCATCCGACTCCAACAATTTGCATGGACAGAACATTGACGGGCATCTACTGTGGATGCCTGATGTGCTGTGGTCTGTAGATGGCACAGTCAGGTGAGCATGAGGGATATACATCTATTAATCCAATTTCTCTTTTCTGCAAACTCTGCAGAGCTGTCAAAAAGCAATTAAGTTGAGTAGTGTGCATTTTATCAAGAACTGTCAATCCCCCAACTTAATTAAATCCTGTTCGGCCCTGTAAGATCTGACCTTCACTATGTAAATAATAGTCCTTTGTACAAACAGGAGGCTAGATGTAGGGTGACACTGTTCTACCAACATCACATGATCAGAAAATAAGGTAAACCACTTGGTTAACAGGAACAAACAGACAGACGGGAACACTCACACACAACCATCTTGGAGAAAGTTTTGTTGCTGTGGTCCATGCACAAGGACACACTCAAAGTGTTATAAGCCTTATTCGCAATAAAGAGAAATGTCACCAAGGTAAAATGTAGTTCATTCAAAAGGTTTATTGTTAATTGAAAATTATCGTTTTGGAAAATACTTTTTTGATGAGAGTTGGGTGAGAAGATTTATACCACTCAATCAGTCTGGCTTTGTCCAAGGTCAAAAACAAAATCAGTTTACTTCAATAATCTAAAACTCATCAATAAAAGGTGAAATCTGTGATATATTTACTGCACTAAATCATAAAATGGCCATGATTTGCCATCAGAGATTAAAGAAACATGCTAAGTTAAAATACTCTGAAAACACCGCTACAGAACGCTGTGCTCCTTTGAAATTTCCATTTCACAACATAATGTCTGTTTTTGTTCACAGGTTTCACATTTTTTAGAGTTGAAATAATGCCAACTGTTCACTGAATGAGTTAGTTTCTGTTTATGAGTCATAAACAAAATCCTTAATAATCTTTTAGAAGGAATAGATTTTTAGAGCAGTTGAGCTGAACAATATGTTAACCTGGCAGGCAGTCATTGAACTCCAGAGTGTGTATTTTCAGAGAGGTGGGCTTTTGTTTTTCAGAATTACGAGCTTAACTTTAAATTCACAGACGCGTTATAAACAGCTGGTGAACTAAACTGAACTGATTAAAGTGTTGAACTTGTCATGGTTTGTTATTGTCCAGTTATAATATTACTCTGGTCAGGCTCAGTGGTCCTGCAACCTGCCTGAGCTGAGTTTGGGGAGGAGGAGGCAGGGAGAAACAGATCGATTCAACCATACATCATGCATGAAATAGGATTTCAACCTATTTAATGCACTGTTTATGACTTCAACTCACTATTTGGACTGCAGTACTCATTTTTGAACGCTCAGGGTTACATATTGGTCCTTAATTACTTTGTATGTAACTTGTTTGATCTGTACAAAAACTAAAACAAGTTGTGGCTTCACAAGGAGTGTGCTGGACTAGTTCTTGTCTGGGTGCAGTGACTTCATTGTACTGGCTATTTCTATAGTTATTCTTAATGCGGTCATAAGGTTGGATTCTTCAGATGAAGCATTTTTTCATTTTCCCAGGCAAACTTACAGTGAGCAGTACAGACGCCAGTTAAAAAGATTTTAGATAATGTTATCTAAAATCAAATCAAATATGAAAGTTCCTTGTAGTAGATTTAAACTTTATTTAATCAAGTCCCTTGATATTGAATGTCTTTTCAGAGTGAGACCTGGCCAGAACGGCACACTAGTTACAGTTTGATTACAATTAAAACGCAGTAGTCCCGATGGCCTGGTAGCTCAGTTGGTAGAGCGTTTGTAAAAAGGCCAGAAAAGAAAAAGAAAACCCACAAAGCCCCCAACAACAATATCATCAGCTACCGTTTGGACATCGTCACATACCGATTCAGTCGACATCGCCCAACCCGAGCAGACATAAGAGTAGTATCAATATTCTCCTCTAAGCCTTGGCAGGGAAGCGAGTAAGTGTATTATCCAAAATGTTGTAATTTCCTATAATTTCCTGTCTTGTCATTTTTTCTTTGATATGTGTTTCAAATAAGAAAATAGACATTAAACCAAAGGAAGTCTCAGCTTTTTAGAAGTACCTTTGAAATAAACCCTCTACAGGGAAAACCAATTATGTTATAGATGCTTGTGGCTCTTTATATACCATAATTGTGGGTCTCATCTCAGTACACAAGAGGACTGCGAGCTCTGTGCTTCTGCCACTCCAGCCCCTCACAAACAAGACTAGCAAAGATCCCTGCCAGTGAAACTGTTCATCAGTTCAGTTTTAAAACAAATAATTCATGGGTTTTTCAGTGTGAATCATTACTTTTACAACATCATTATTAAATGTATTAAATAGCTGTTGCTCTTATGTTGAATGTTTAACAATGAGTGAGCTGAAAGTGGTCGAGTGTCTTGCTAAGGAGCGCTTCACTGTTGATGGATGCAGTGAGAGCAGGGCTGTGATCTGCCTGTTATAAAACAGACTCTAACAACTATTCTGCCCTATCATCACATCAGGACAGATAAGTCATGAATACAAAAATAACCGCCCTCTCTTGTGGAACTAAACGCAAGACCATTGATGGTAGAAACACTTTTTATTTGAGCATCAGTGGTCATTTCTGCAAGATCTCTCAAACTTTGATACATGGCATCATGTATTTATCTACTACAAATAAAATGCACTTGGATGTCTGTTGTATAACCACAGATTATGTTAATTATGTTAACGTCAGATACAAAGAGTTGTGTTATTACAACCTACACCAATTCTGGAGTGAATTGTAACTGGGGATAGATTCAACAATGAGAGGTAATTTGCTAAATTAAGATCCACAATATCCAATTTTTGAAAGAACTGTATTGAAGAATAAAGAATCAACAGTTAGTTGATTCTTTATTAGTTGAGCAAAGTGAACTATTTGAAGTGACAAAAACACTTTATGTGTGTGTGTGTGTGTGTGTGTGTGTGTGTGTGTGTGTGTGTGTGTGTGTGTGTGTGGACTGTATTCCTGAACGTGCATGTGTCACATAAAGGTTCAGTCACTTTCACAGTTGTTGCAAATGTAGGTGGCTGTTCCTGGGGTGCAGCTTTTGTGGGCCCAGAATCAGTGTTGGGCTGTTGGGCTGAGCTTATTCCTCCTTTAAGAAATAATAATACTTCAATCAGGAGAGACTTCATTCTGAGTATACAAAATATATTTAATTGACGTGCACAATCTGGATGAGAAGTGTGAAAAGTCATTGGTGATTAGATCCCATCGTGACATCATCACTTATAAAGGGGCAGTGAAGCTGTGGTTAATGTAGGAAACCCCCGATGGAGTCTAGACACTGGTGGCAGTGAAGAGATGGCTGAGGATCAGGATGTGATGAGGACTGGATCCGCACTGAAATGACAGCTGACAACAGCAGAGAGGAAAATGGATTTTAAAGTTTGGCAGCAACGACATGATTGGCAGATGGAGATAGAGGCTAAATCTGGTTGGTAAACTGAAAAGTAAACACCCATAATCAGCTGATTGAGAATAAGCAGGAAAGAGAGTAAGAGAGAGAGTTATGAATGAATGAGGCATGAAGATAGTCTTCCTGATTGAACTTAAGCTGGGCTTCATTACGTTACATATTTCTTGGTATCAAAAGTAATTAGTTACATTACTCATTATATTGCTATAGTGTAATACTTTTCTATCTTGTTGGCAGGTTTGTTGCACTCCAAAGTTGAACTGCTGATCCACTGTTATCCACCCAGAAAACTTTTGTTGTCAAGCAGCCGACACAACCTTCCTCGACCTGCTTCACATACATGTCATATCATAAGAGCCTACTGTAGGACAAAAAAACAGATTGTGTTCTGGCCATGCAGTAATGCAGCATTGTTCGGATTAGTAATTGTAAAATAATTACTGTTTTGGACATTGTATTTCCTTACACTACTCATTACTTGGTAAAGTAATAATATTACAGTAGCTAGTTACTGAGTAATGTGTTACTGCCCAAAACTGACCTTGGATTTGACTTTTAGCCTTGATTTTACAAAGTGTTCCAAGTACAGAGTGCAGAATTTTTTATTTCATTTAATGAACTGTTACAACTATTCACACCCCAAGCAGCCATTACATAACTGTTTTAACGTGTTCTTGAAGGTAGAATGCAAAGCATCAAATTAAACTTGAGAAACTTTTACTTTAGGTCATCTGAATCAAACCATTGTATCTACAATTCAGTGAAAACTGGGGAAAAATCATCTTGATAAAATGTGACCATTGCAGTTTGGAAAAAAAGAATTTTTTTTTTTGCAGGTTTTGAAGTTACTAGTTATCAAATTTATCACTTATTTGTTTCATCCTGCTTTTACAGAGAGAATGAAGGAAATGAAAGTAAATTACAGAAGGGAAAAAGGGGAATAGAAAAATTAATTTTAATTAATTAAATATTTTACTATTACACTCTGTATTAAGTCTTCCCTATGTGCCTGTGTACCAGACAATTGGACTCGAGTCATAGGGACTCGGACTCGAGTCGACTCGAGTCGCAAATTTGACGACTTGCAACTCGACTCGGACTTGGAGGGTCAGAGACTCGAGACTCGACTCGACTTGGAGGGTCAGAGACTCGAGACTCGACTCGACTTGAGACAAGATGACTGCCGCCCCCGCTCCGCAACGGGGAAACGACAAACGAGCCCCTCTGACTGCTGCTCTCTCCTTTCTCCCCCCGCGCGCGCCCGCTTCGCCACGGTGCAACGAGCCCCTCCTTCACCTGACCGCAGCGCTCTGCTCTCCTCCTCTCTCTGCCTCCTCTCTGACAGTCAGTCAGCTGTTCCTGTCAAAAACATGACGTGTCGTGGCTTTTATACCTATGGATGTTAACATTAGAGCTGGACAGTATTACGTTACAAGGCTGGTAAACATATAGCTTCGCTGTTTGTTTTTGTTTTGTTAGTTTTTTTTTACCCTGCGTTGACTTTGCTCGTCTCAGCCATAGACTGTAAAGGTCTCAGCTTTATGGTCATCACCTTTTAAAAAAATATTTAATAAATCTCTAAAGCCTCTATTTTCTTCTTCTCTTCTTCTCTTTTATTTTCTTCTCTGTGCATCGGACTTCTACCGACCGCACATAGAGCATACTGAACAAAAAAAAGACAACGTCAAAGTTTGATGGCCAAACCATTTGTGTGTGTTTGGGGGGGGGTCTTCACTATATTAAGGACAACTAGGGGGGGGGGAAGCTATTATGATAACTCAAATATTAGATTTTTTTCCACAAATAGGCCTGTTTTGAAATATTTTAAATAATTACTCCATAATTTAATGAGGTCAGCACCCATAGATATAGAAATAGAAGTATATAGTTTCTTTATCTATGGTCCTGGCACCCCCTGCACCCTCCAACCTGGGCCTGGGCCTGTTTATGTTAACATAAACAAAATAAACATGTTTTTGTTTGAAACATGTCACATCTTTATTGAAATGTAGCCTTTCCCCATCTACCTTGGTCTAAATGATCGAACATGTAATGTAAGAATAGATCAAATTAACAGCTTTATGCTTTAATCCATGCAGACTAGACTGCATGCTCTTTTTTGGATGAGGAACAATAGTGAGAGACTTGACTTGACATAATCTGCGACTTGACTTGACTTGACTCGACAACCTTGTGACTTGACTCGACTTGACTTGACTTGACTTGCCCATGACAAAAAAACTTGGGACTTGCTTGAGACTTGGACCGAATTACTTGATACTTGCTTGGGACTCGGATTGGAGGGACTTGTGCAATTGTCTGCTGTGTACTAAG
>JAJHUR010138235.1:0-23984 GCA_027495735.1 Lutjanus campechanus
TCGAGGCAACTTGAATATATCCTTAATTGTCATGAGATGTGGTGGTTATAGCACTGAATAGTATCCATAGCAACAAGAGTAATCAGGTGCCCTGGGAAAGTAGGTGGCTCTGCACACAAAAGTATGGTGATTATGACCCATCCATACTATTTTATATTAATGACTGCAGCGCAGGCGTCTGCTAGACATTTTCTCTTCAGGCTTTTGAGCTGGTGCTCTTCTGACACTTATGACACACAGTCTATTCATTGCCAAAGCACTAATGGAACAAGGTTAAAATTCAGATTCTCATAAAAATACATTATGATTCAATAGATTAAATGTTTAAAACACAATACTCTCCCTCCTTCTCTAAAAACATCCATCAGAAAAATGCACATAACATATAAAAAAAGGTTTTATGACCTCACAAGGACATTTTTCGATGGCAAATGACTAACACAACAAATGTAAAGAAGAAGGTCTAATATCACTCATTGAAGTGTATTTTTCAGTTCAGGCTCAGATTGAAGGGAAAAAGACCGTCTTTAGCTGAACAAAGGAGACAATCAAAAGACACAGTGCGCAGAGTGACACAGCATGCCCTCGCTCTCACCCGCGTTAACTTACATCCAACTGACATGTCGACTCACAGAGACTGGAAATGAGCAGGAGATGAGGTTTCGACCCACTGAGTCACAACTCGACTGGTTCTGTCTTATACATAAACATGATCGGCAGCAAGCGTGTGTGACCTAATACGCCTTTGTGCATGTGCTCGTCTGTGTAAGGGTGTAGCTGTACTGCACACTAAAGAATGAAGGTTTTCCAGGGCGTCTTGAATGCTTGTTTAGCATGAAATGTTTTATAGATGAGAATTAATGTGCAAATGTGTAAAAAAAAATGTTGTTGCTTGCAATGTGAGATGTGAATTTTAGAAAAAAGGGCAATTATGCAGTATAAATATGGAACATGTAGTGTTTAATAGAACTGACAGTCAAGTACATAAAACAGTGCTTTCCTATTGAGCAGTTTACTGAGCAGAGTTATAGCAACCTGCCTTAGAACAAATGTGTCAAAACAGCATGATGAAGTTCACTGCATGTCTGTGGTAATTAACTTTTTTTCCCTGGTTGTAGACATTGCTGTTTCCTTTAGTTGGACATATTATATCGTCCTGAGAGAGAGATATTAGAATTTGAGACTGGTGTGTCCACAGTTATGTGGTTGTGGTACTGAACCAGGTTCCATGCCTGTGTTTGGATTATTCCAGAACCCCAGTGATTCAAAACATGTCCCATGTTATCATGATGGTGAGGGTCATTTGACAAAATACACTCGATATTAATGGCAAAAAAAAACGGCTTCTGGTCCAGCATGACATTTTTGGGGTGTCTGTCAGAACGTAGTGGGTATAAAGATCTTGATTTAGCTTTTGTTGCTTCCCAAATCTAGAGAAACTTACTTCCTCCCAATTTTAAGTTCTGTGGGTTCTTGCTTGGTGTGCTCGTGCGGAGGCAGTGACTGTAGTTTGAGTATACTGGTCGTAATTTTCAAGGTTCCGATTGTCAACAAGAAAGTTTGAAGTACAAAGTGAAATTTTGATCTGATGATGGCAGTAGAGACAACGTCACGGGATTAACAAAAGTTATTTAAAGTTACAGCTCATGAGTTGGATCTCTCCAACAAATTTCATAGTAATCCATTGAATGTTTGTGGAGATTTTTCAGTCTTGGCCAAAGTGATGACTGACCAGATGACACCCCTCGGGCAGCGCATGGCTAAAATTCATATTATACAAACAGCTGAAATTGCTTTTTGAGGTGGTTTAGGTATCCTGCCATTTTCAGACATGTTGGGGTGCAGTTAATTTTCATCTACCATAGCCATCATACCATTTTTACTTTTCAAAACAATTTTCTTGCACCTTGTTGATAAAATTGTAGGCCTGTGGATGAGACCTGTGATGAACAGTCATCCAACAGTGAATTTTTTGAAAAAGACCACGACTCTATAAAGATTCGAACAGAAACATTTATTAGAGTCAGCAGCCACACACAACGTAGCATCTCATCTCAGGCTAAATCCCATTCTAACCACTCTTCAGAAAGTGAAATATTTATCTTGTCTTTTCCACAACACTGAACAGTAGTTGACTTGTGTTGCTAAATTATGTATTTATTCAACACGAGCGGACGCATTTGAATGTTTTTTTTTGACCAGTCAGATCAAACTGCTGCCATTAAAATGTATGAGAGGGTAGAGAGGAGCTCAGAGAAGAGGAGATATGAATGGATGGAGAGGCAGGAGACGGAAAGGTATAGGAAGAGAGGGAAGATGAGAGTGAAATGGATGAGAGTGAGGGATATTATAGAGCAGTTCCCAATGGACAATCTCAATATATCTTTGCAATATAACGCCATCTTCAAAATGAAAAGCCTCACTTAGTAAATACTGAGATATGATATTGATTGTGTGTGTGTGTGTGTGTGTGTGTGTGTGTGTGTGTGTGTGTGTGTTAGGGTGGGTGAGAGGGGTGCATATGTGCATGTAGGTGTATACGCATTTGACTGAATTTTTTTGCTTGACTGTATATGTGATAGCATGTTTTCTATCTGCTTGTCATTGCATGCACGAGTGCCTGCAAGTACTTTGTTTAGTGTGTGTGTGTGTGTGTGTGTGTGTGGTTGAGATTAAAGGAAGAAGTTGCCATGCTTGGGCCTTCATACATGGCGAAGTGAGCGTTATGTTCAAAAATAAAAATCTTTAAGTCAAGTTAAAAGTGACTAATGAATGCAAGACACACAAAACCTCAAGATTTAGTCTTTTTTTTGCTTCATTATTAATCAACTGATGGCAGAAATGCAGAAATGTCTCATATTATTCAATACTAATTGATTTTGTACTGAATTTATTAATAGGTTTTTTGGTCATTTGGTTGCAGTATCACAAACTGAAAATATATCACTGACACATTATCACATTAAGAAGGTATTATGGCGTACCGTGCATGTTAGCAATTGACTATTGATGCACACAGCAGGAATAGCGACAGTAGCTTTCATTGCAAGTCATATTTCTGCCCCCTTGATGAACGTAAATCCAATATTTTGTTTCCTTTTAGTCCCCACCAACTCCCATAGATATTTTTTTTTTTCTGAAAACAGCCAGTGAGGTTGATGAGAGTGGTAAAAACCAAAACAAGGAGCTGAAAGATTCTAAAACACTCTGTAGAACTGGGTGATAATTCTCTGTGGGTTTGTCACTGTGAGTGATCCCCTTAACATAGCACATATTCATTCTGTTGTTAATATAAAAGTTCTGATTAGTGCAGCTTAATGCCACTACACTTCAAGTATACTTCAGAGAAGTGGAACTGTGATTTGTGACAAAGTTGTAGCTCTCTCCTTTAACCTCCTAAATGCAACCACTACTTTCATATGCAGGTTACTAATGGATGGTTCCTGAATGGCTGGTCTTTTTCAATGCAAGATACACAACAGAAAAAGGAAAATAGGAGAAAGTTAGAGAGATGGTAACTTAACTCCATGGTTACCTAGCAACCATTCATAAAGCACAGCCAGAAAAACCTTAGCCCGGCCAGATTGCTTGGCTGGAACTTCCTGTTTTTAATGAATGCCCAGTTACACTTTGAAAAACAGAAAGGTGGGAGTGTGACTGAACAAACACTGAAACCTGCAGTGTGAAGAAGAATCTCAAAATAGTCCTCATGTCCTTTTCCCTCTATGGATTGTACGTCCAACAACAAATATATACCAGACTGCACAAGCTATATATAGGGATGATCAGTGGGACTAAGGAAAAACAATGAGCTCAGACGTGTTCTATGTTATGTACAACCAAAGAATGCTATAATGCACTAAGGCTTTGTTCAGACTACAGGCAAATTAGATTTGTCTCTGAAATCAAATCAAATCTGTAGGATTTTCCTAAAAAACAATGCATAGACTCAAACAAAAATACTCCCTCTAAATCTCATTATTTTGCCGTGCTCTGAATGCTTTATCAACCCAAAACTGCAGCATTTTACATCCTGGGAATGAGACTCAATCAACCACCTCTCTGGTGTGTTTACAAACAGCAACTGGCAAATCCTACTTATTCTACCTTTCAGACATACTGTCTGCATGGTTATTTGCAGGTGATCAGATGGGATTTGTGTGTCCAGACGTCATCAGCCTGGCTGCATGGGTGGCTGTGGTAATGACGTAGGTGTCAGTAACTACGTACACAGGTGACATGACTTTTCAGCGTAAAAGCATGAGAAATCGAGACCATCATCTCGTCCTGCAAACAACTGCGCTATCGGTTTGTCGTGCAAAACTCAGCTCTGCTAGCAGCAGCATGGATTCTGCTCAGTCAGTCTGATACACTTCCGTCAGTCTGGGTTTGATGTTGCTGCTGTTGTGTGTCGCACTGAAAAAGACACTTTGAAATCTGAGACTCATCTGTAGAAATCCAATTGGAAACACATTTCAAACCACCTCCAAATGTGCCTTTGATCCGATTTGCAAAACATCACATTTCATGTGTTTTTTTTTTTTGCTGTCTAGACTTTCTACAATCTGGATATGCAAAAAAAGGGCTGGCAGTCTGAACAAGGCCTAACAAACCTAGCTACATAAACACATTGTCAGCAACAGCGGTAGCCATCGTTCCTCTATCCTCAATCTGTTTAGTTTCTAGTCCATTTTGATACACTGAGAATCAGACAGTAATGTAACATGGATATTGGATTGTTCCCAAGATCTTACTTTAACTTAATAAAAAAGTGAATTTCTTAACAACAACAAAACAAAACAAAACAAAACAGAGCAGTCTCTGCTTTCTGTGGTAAAGGCAATAATTTCAACAAAAAACCAGATGACTTCTGATGTTATCCTCTGACAAAAATGAAGCGCGTGTTTTACTTACTGGAAGAAAAGTTGTCAGTTACCAATTAAATGCATGTAGTCACCTGCCACATCATTGAAGTAACCTGATCCACTCATTTGCTCGTAAGCAGCTGATGCTGACAACACTTAAATTCTGTCATCTTACCGAAACCTTATCTTCTGACTCATTTCATTCCTTAATTTGATATAAAATTGATTCTTATACAGTATTTGTACTGCCAAGAAATACAAAATCAGATTGTCTGTCTGCTTCATAATGCAACAACAAGGGCATCAATAGAACAATACAGTCTCTCCTCTTTTTTTTCCTGAAAGCTTGGAAAGATTTTTGTATGTCATAGAAATAAGGTGTCCATGAATGTGAACAATGCAGTCATGCTGCTGTGCATTGTTGTATAACTATAACCGAGGCCTAGAATTGGTCCCTCAGAGCCCTAAAAATAGAAGCACAATGAAAGAGATTAAAAAGTGACAGTGGAAAAAAGTGGATCAGAACTTCTCTGTGTTTGATCATGAAAGGAATTTGCTACAATAGGGAGCTGAATCTGGCAAAAAAAAGGCTTTTCGGAGACAATCACATAATGAAACAACAAAAAGACATAAACAGCCACACACACTCTCTCACATCACACACACAAACACACAGTCGGGGCTGCAGACACTTTAGTAAGTATGTTGCTGATTGAGGCTGATTGAGCGTGAGCGAGTGCACTGGCAGGAGGCCAACTGTTTTGGGGAAATTACGAAGATGAGTGGCACATTGCCTGTCAGCTTTTTTTATTTTTGAGACGAGATGCCCCATAACACACACACACACGCAGCGCTTCTTCTGTGACAGGAGGGAGGAGATAGGGGAGAGAACAGATAAAAGCCTGAATTGTGATGCATTTCAAAGTGAACAATTCCTCAGTTTTCATTAGACGTTTCATAATTGGGCTTTCTCATTTTCTGTCTGAGAGATAAATGACAGATAGTTGGTGTATTTGATTCAGAGTGCAAAATGAGCGGTTGATTCGACAATAATGGACCTGAAGCAAGACTTCCCAAATGCATTTCAGAGTTTTAAGATAATGTTCTGCTAACTACGTGCTTGATGTGTCATTTTAGAGCACATTTGAATCTGTGTTTGAAAATATTTGGTAACACTTCATTTGAAGGGGTGTGCCTAAGACTGCCATTATACTGTCATATGTCTATGACACCTGCCATGAACATGAAGGAGTCTGTATGAGTGTTTAGTACTGATGTCATCAAGTATCATTTGGTCAATTGTCATTTTTAAAACAAAGTTGACATTGTTTGAGATGTCTTTGTTATAACAACTTGGCATTAACCGAGACAACGTAACCCATATGTGGTTGGTTTGGACAATGGCTGTCATGAGACCATTATGAGTGTGTCAGGAATATTTTCCTTGACTCAGTTGAAGTGGTGCATTTTGGACTTTTCTTAAAGATGTTATTTAGTTTTATTACACTGTCAGATGCTTTTGTAACAGCATCATGAATAATTTTCTGGACTATAGCTTAAGTGGTGCCATTTGGACTTATCATAAATATGTCAGGGCCCTGGGGTGACAGGTGACAGGTGTCATGACATGGTTATGACAGTGTAATGAAACTCTTATGCACAACCTTTCAAATAAAGTGTCATAAAAAATTTTTTTTTCAGATCTGTAAGGGTGAATGTTGCTCCTCACTGCCATCTTTTCTTTAAATGTCATTTAAAGTCACGGCACAAAAGTACTGTTTTTAGAGACAAATTCTAAGATTCTTAAGATTTCCTTTTTCCATCTGGTCTGTTTCTTTCTCTCTTTTCCCCCATGTTTCTCCAGCCACCACTTTCTGTATTAAAGTGAGAAAGAAACAGAAAATGAAAGAGACCACCTCCTCACAACAGTGGGAGTGAGCGGCGTCCTCTGGGGGACCAAGCAAGACGTCTTTGGTGGTTGCGGAAGCTTTCTGGCATCTGCTCAGTGTTCCAACACGACAGCTAATTCTGTTACAGGAGGTATAAACATTTCTGCTCTGCGTCCTTATCACAAACACAGACCCAGGACGTCGGCCGCTATCGTCATCGTTGTATAACACTTTGGATGCACCAGACAAAGAAAAGGCACCAGAGAGGAGAGGGAGGGAGAGGGTGTGTAGGATGTGTTGGGAGAACAGAGCACAGTGATACATTGCTGATGAATATTTTAAAGGGTCCTCTGTTATGTGAAGAGGAAGAAAAATGAAGACACAGGAGGATCTTAAGGAAATCAGGCCAGGAGGACACTCTCTGAGACTTATTCACAAGGAGGAACACAGTTTAGTCAGGTTATTGGTTGCATTTCAAACAGAAAGTTTTACATCCAATCACAGTAATGACATTAATAAATAAATCTGACAAAGCACAGGCAATTTAGTGATATCCCTGCAGTTGTGGTCTTGAATTAAAATTTTGAGTCCTCTGTGTCTCAGCCTGCCAAATGGCATTTCTTTTTACTTTTAGTATTTACTGAAGCTTCCCTTACAATGTATGTACTGTTGCATGCAGTATGCATACAACTGGGACATACTACTTCCTCATAACATGGTGCCTTGAATTTCAGATAGCCAGAGAAGCATGCTGGCTTGCATACTGCAAAATGTGACCAGATGCTGTTGGACATCCTGCTATTTTTGGCTTACTGCATTTGACATATTGTATGTTGTGACATACTAAATCTTTTTCTGGCTGAAATGCTAAATAGTGTGGTAGTATGGGCACTGGAAGGCACAGTGAGTGCCAATGTGGTTGATTCTGAGACGAGACTGAGACCTTCAGAAAGTTGTCCTGAGACCTGTCTGGAAGCCAAAACAGATCTTGAGTGCTGCAATGCTAGATGGCCTGACACAACATGGCCAGTCCAGACCAAAACTGTCAAAGAGTTTGTCATCTGTCAGTCCATTTGACTTCATGTCAGTTTATTTTTAATACTGCGGAGTGAATCCTGGAGAGGCCTACAAAGCAAAACTGCATCATTTTCAGCTTTGGCCTGGAACAAGTGATCCTGCGGGTGTGAACACACCATACTTGTGATGCGTGGTGACAAATGTAACATCAACTAAGCAATGAACCATAACTCAAGCTTTCAGAAAACAAAACCAACTTATTTATCATGTTTCGCTTTCTCTGTTTATGTTTTCAATAAGCTATGAACATGCTAATACGATTGTTTTCTAAGAGAAAAGAGTAACTGCAGGACAAAAGATGTCTCCACATCAGACAAACCAGCTGTGATGTCAAAACTGTAATGCTTATACATGCATGTCTTCAACTCAGATACAAAGTTAACAGAGAAATGAAGCTCAGCGTAAGTTCAGTCAGGAAGACCTTCTTACGCTGTCATTCAGAATTTCCTTTACTCTCTCACTCCTCCTACTCTCTCTAATCAGCTGGTCGTGGGCGCTCACCTTCCTCTCTACTGTCCAATCAGACTTTGCCACGGTCTCGTTGCCAGTCAATTGCCGCCACTGTCAAACTTTAAATCTCTGCTGTCTTTGCTCCATCAGTGCCATACAGACAATGCGCAACCCTCCTCCACCCCTTTCTCCTCCAGTCTTCAGACCCAGGCAGCCAGAGTCATCACCTCATCCCTTCCCCATGCCATCATCAGGTCCAGGCAGCAAGAGTCAAGAATCTCCTCACCACCTAGCCTCTGCATCATCATCATCCCATCACCACCACCACCAGTGTCTAGACCCCGGGGGGATTTCCTCTAACTCCTGCTCATCACCCCCTATTTATATATGTTCATATTCTATTCGCTGCAATGGGGTCTAACCGCCAAAGACTTCTGTGTGATTCATGCACGTGCAATAAACAATTCATCTTACTCAGAGTCTCTCCTGATTGAAATGTTCTGAATGAAGTATAAAAGACCTATTTTACACATTTTACACAGTAAGGTCAGTTTACTTCTCATCAGAAGTACTACAGAAAGCTCGATCCATATTAGAGAGTAAAAGTCAGAATCTATCGGCCAGTGCTGAATTGATTTTGACCATTCTTTTTTAAACATCTGTCTCTCCCGAGTGTCCCAACTTTATGGAAGAGCAATATTAAATTGCTGCAGCAACATAAATTATTTCCCTGCCAACAACCCTTTAGCCTGGAGGCAAGAGGCTGGATTATTTCTTTGCTTTGAATATGCTGGGGGAGATCTTCGGATTATACAGATTTATGTTTTAGTCAAGTGAGACAATAAAAGATTAAAAATGATGACACTCAAACACTCAACTTTCCTTGGGCACACACTAATCACAAAAAGAGTTTTGAATTACATCTCACAGAGAAAGCCAATGACCTTAATACACAATAAATCCACACAACAGTACATAGTACATTTAGGATTTTAATATACAGTTTTCAAGATAAAGTTCTTTGATAAACAAAGGGACAGTTTTTTTGGCTATATAAAAAGCTATTTAGAAACCAGTGACTAGACTTAGAGACAATAGTGGTCGTGTGCTTACATTTTCAGGTATCAAATACAGACACAATTTGCTCAGAGTGAAGAGGATACTCACAAAATTCGGAATAAACGTCTCACTGACTGATTTACAAGAATCACTTCATCAATAGTTTGAACCACGTTACTACACACTGAGCCATTTAGAATGAGCTATACTCCCAGAAATATGCAGAAAAAGAGAATTCAGATTCAGGAGGTCAGTTTACGCTTGTATCGCATCAAAAAACAGGCGGAAAATCCAGACTCACTGGACTAAATGCAAAAAACCCTTCCCAAAGTTCTTGAAATGATTAAATGGTACAAAATGGGCTGGTGCAAGGGCATATAAACTCCCTGGACAGGTTTACACATTGGCCCTCAATACCCTGATAGTGGTGCTAATAAAAAGAGTTGTCAAACAGCCTGCAGGGCATTGTGTTGCACTGCTGGCCATTTCTCCTATTAACTTGAAGAACTGTAGGCAGCGCCAACCAGAGGCTACATCCACCTGGATCTCTTGGAGCTCATAAAGTGTAGTTAATTACAACCAAAGGGGTGCTGCCTCCAGCCACGGCAGGAAAAAAAACCCACCCTTTAGCCACAGTTTCTCACTGTAGTGAATGAGTATATTCTGAGTATGACTGGCCCGGCCTTGGGTGTCGTCAAACCTTTTGTGATTTATGTTTCGTAGTAATATTCTTCTTCCTGTATTGATGGAGCTGAGGGCAAACTGACCTCCATGCTAAGAGAGAGACACCCAGAGATAGTGTGCTACTACCACAAGAGCACAAGAGACAGACAAGAGAGAAGGTGTTTGGCAGTGCAGAATCGTATGCAAAAGATTCATCGCAATATACAGTATACCAATGAAAATCACACCTCGGTCATCACAGAGCTCACCACCATTAATCTTGTAATTAGTTAAAGTAACTGCATTTTTTAAAATTAAGTTTCAAAAACACAATAAAGGCTTTTAAGAGTAATTTTGGTCATCTGCCAAATGTAGCAAATGTTTGGGGTGTTCAGTTTTCAGTATAATTTCAATTACCTGCATTGAGTAGTAATAATAGTTTGAACCTTGTTTTGACCCAGGTTTGATTGGTAGGATTAAGAAAACAGATTTACAGTACAATACACTTGTAAATTTATACACTGAAAAACATTTCATTGGTTCTCCTTAAAAACTCAAGTAACAAAACTGCAAATCTCTGGTCAAGAAGCCAATTTAGTTACTGTTGAGGCTATGCTACGCCACTTTTTTAGGGGAGTTACTTCACTTTGCTTGTGGTAGCACTTATTTTTCAAGTTCAGGAATTGTAAATAAATAATTTGTACAAAAATGAAACAGCTAATTTGTATTTAGGCTACTATAAACTTTGCAATGATTATTGATATAAATATATAATTTCCCTTGTAATTACAATATAGCAGCTGTATTTACAATGTAATTAATGTAATATAGTATTGTTACCCTTTGCCATAATAATTTGAAATAACTTGGTAAATTGATAATGTTCATGTTACATACAGTAACAGCACTAATTACCAGTAAATGAACCTTCCTAAGCCCCACCCCTTTTCAATATGTCTTAGTACCTCAGTCAGCTTTCTCTAGCTAATCTACCTTACGCTTACATTAGCAAACTTTTCTTTATGTCTATTTTACAGAAAAGAGACAGAGTTTGCTCAACTATTATTGGAGCACAGAACAAAAAGGGGCGGGACTTAGGAAGGGTCAACTATATTTCTGTAGTAATGTAATAATAAAAATATGTAGTTCATTGGTCTCTACATGTTAATTACAAGTAATTTGTTTTATTAATCACTATTTACCAGTAAACGCTGAGTAATTACTGTACTGTATAAATGAAGTGCTACCACACTCGTAATTCAGGGTCGCTCTCAACAAAGGCGGTATTTATTCTCAAAGATTCAACCGATCTCTCTAAACTGTGTCTATGGCAGCTCAGTGAAACTCTACATTGATTTTCTTCTTCTCTAACCTCACCAGTGTTCATGTACTCCAGAGTCACAGATAACTGTAATCTGTCTTCTTGACCAAAAACATAGCCCGCAGCTCAATTACTTGCATTTTTAAGTCGAACCGACGGATTTGTTGTTTACAGCGCATTCATCATAAGAGCACCAAAGAAAGTGTACAGTATATATACAGCCCAAAGTGTAAGGCGTAACATGATACAACAGTGTAGTGCAGATATTTATTTTCAGTCCAGTCCACGCTGAGTCCATTCCTTTTCATTATATTCCGCCGTGTTACGTTCCATTTCTTTCTCTATTCATATTCACTCAGTTCAATTGAATTTGCAGTGTTTAATTCGTTTTCATTCCACTCCATTCAACTCTAATTAGATTTCAATTAGTCCGTTCCAAACCTTTTATAATTCCGCTCACGTCCGTGTTTGTGTATCTCTGAGACCAGCCCAGTTATGTTTGAGTCAACTGGATATTTTTCAATATACAGTGTTGTTGTGTACATTTGGCTTCTCCAGTCCACTCTCCTGTGTTTTCCTCTTGCAAACTGTCATTACTGCAGAGACGCCCTATGCTAGTTTAATTATCGTAAGCCTTGTTCCCGTGTGTGCAGCATTATATGAACTGTACATTTGCGACTGATATTGTCTGTAAACTGAGTCCTGTACTTCTATAGGCAGTGTCAGCCCATATGTTTAGCTGGATGCTGTCTTTGAGTTATTATACAGTGTTGCACTCAATGATTAATTAGTCCCCATAATTTTAACAGTGACACATCTGGAAGGTGATTGGCATTGATTAGTTCTCCCATAAGATATACAGTACAGGGTCTCCCATACATAAATATTATTTATGGTGCCAAATACATCCATCATCACAAACTGTTTTACATATTGTGACATATTCTGTACATTTCCGTATGTACATTGTACAGCTCAAATATTTTTACACTCTAGGAAATAAAGGTCCTAACTAGAACCATAAAGGGTTCTTTGGCATGTCCACATAGGAAAACCCTTTTTGGTTCTTGGTAGGTGGTCCACTTGAAACCTTTTCTACCTAGAACCCAACATAAGAGGTCTGACCTAGAACCAACTGTAAAGAGTTTCACGCAGAACCTCCTATGAGTGGTTCTCTCAAGGCCCTTTTCCACCAAAGTAGCTCTGGTTCTTGAACCCGCTTCCAGTCAAGATTTTTGGAATACTGGTGCTATTTAGTAAACCAGCCCATGTTTCCACCAATTTTGAGTGGAACCATTGTAATCAAGGAGGTCATCATCAGAGGGTGTTGCACAATGCACAAGAACCTGTGACACCCACAATGTGACACACTCACTTTGGTTCACAAACCTGGAATTTTTTGGTTCCAGTTGGGAACTAACTTTTCGGGTCTGAACCAGTTTACTTTTGGTGCAAATGCTCCGAATGGCTCAAAACTGGGTTCTTGAACTGGAACGGGGCCAGTTTCATGTTGGCAGAAAAGTCCTATATGGCGGTTCTATCCAGAACCTACCCATTTTCTAAGGGTGCAAACAAAAACCCACACGGGGGGTTCTACCAAAAACCTTTTTTCTTCCTTTTTCCTATTCTAAGGGTTTCATCTAGAACATGAGAACCCTTATAATACAAAGAACTGTTGACAAACCCCTTGACGAAAGAGCACTTCAAGGATTTGCACAATTCTTGAAGAATTCTTTTTCCAAAAAAATGGTTCTTTGCATGAAAAGGGTTCTTAGTAGAACCCTTAGTCTTATGAAAAACCCTTTTTGAACCCTTTCTTCAAAAAGGGTTCTGGGTAGAACCTCAGCCCTTCAGGAGGAACCCTTTTGGAACCCTTATTCCTACAAGTGTACCTTTCCCTGTCACTAACACCACAAGGCCCGTGGGAAACACTGCTCAGTTTTTCTGCTTCAGAACAAGGTAATTTAAAGAAATGAACCTGACTCAAACCTCTTGTGAGGAACCAGACATCAGACAGATTAAGAGGCCAAAGATTTTTAGGCATACAAGGTCTACAGCAGGGAGGTTTGTAAGTTTTAAAGGTTTCAGGCAGGATTGCTAAAAATATGTACTGACCCTGTTTTCAGAGCACCCCAGGGTAGAGTGAAAAGACGATTTTGCTTTGTGTTAGTTTTCCTGGAAAATGAGGGTTATCCTGTTACTGTAAGTGTGAGTTATTATTGTAAGAAGTTATAGTTGAGGATGTAGGACACTGGCTGAATGTGATCATTCAGCGTCCAACTTTCTTCATGCACCCATTTAAAAATGTGACTAGACTAGGTAAGGCAAATCTCTCCTAGCCGAATCTGAGAAACACCAGCCGAAGGCTTAAAGCAGGCTTGTGAAATCTCCATCCCTGATGAGGAATGTAAGTTTAGCAGTTGGAGCCAGCAGGTGTGTAGTTACTCAGCTCCCTGCGGATGGTGCTGAACGGCGACAGCTCCAGCTCGGTGGTGCACTCGTGTTCGTTATCGTCACTGGCCGTGGCCGAGGAGGGCGCGTGGTTACAGCAGCAACAGCAACAGCAGCAGTCCAGGAAGGCCCTGCCCAGAGGGCGACACAGGAGGAGCAGCAGCGCTGGCGTCACGGCAGCCCGACAGAAGAGCAGCAGCTGGGAGAGAAGGTGGAGGACGGACATGGTGTGCTCGGGAACACCGGCCGCCATGTATGCAGAAACTATGTTGCAGATGTTCTCAGGGACCACACATGCACCATAGACGATTGCCAGCGCCACAACGGTGCAGTTCATCTGGCTCTCCAGTCGGATCTGCTTCTTGTTGCTGCGCACGCTGGCCTGCTCCGCACGCCGGATCTTTCGCGCCGTCACCAATGAACACCCAATGGTGAAGAGAGTGGGGAGGCAAAAGTAGCAGCCGAAGCACCACCACAGCCGAGCACCTTCGTAGGTCAAGCCCAGCACGTAGAGCATGTCAGGAAGTGAGGTGGATATCCTGATAATGCAGCGTTCAACGGGAGGCTCGTCTGGCATTCCTGTGTCCTCCGCCACCAGCTGTCTGATGAGGAGCTCTGGGAGGGCCAACAGGAGAGCACCGATCCAGATGACAGCTAGCTTAGCAGTGGTGGAGGTGCAGTTCTCGATCATCTCGTAGTACATCTGGACGTTGGTGGCTGCACGGAAGCGGTCGATGCAGAGAGCACACAGAGTGAAGGTGGTCACACCGAGGGAGGCCACCTGAGGAAACAGAAGAGACATTCTTACAAACTCATTCATCAGAATCAAAGTCTTTTCAGGCATTGTGTACAATGAATGTTCAGGAATCTGTAAAGACTTGCAGAGGCTTCACTTGCTTGAACGATGGCCCCTCAAGAATGCTGTTTACATCTTGAAACCAAAGAGAGACAAGAGAGCCTCAGAGCTGTTCTAACATTAGCCTTGTACTAGTGATAATTTACAATGATTTCAGCTGACAGATGGGCTGAGCTGCATGCACTACTAATGTAACACTTTTGTAAGTTGTAGTCAAGCATGTCAGGTTCTTAGTCTTTAAAGTTCCCATGAAGACAAAAAGGATGTTTAAGTCTTTTTTTTATCACATATGTATTACACTACATGTCACATACATGCCAATATTTTGCCCAACAAAGACAAAAAAAAAAAAAGCTGTTTTGTAGATTTTCACTGGTATTTCAGTTTGTCTTTACCAGGAAAACAATTAAAAGCTGCTCATGACTCATCCTGCACCCTGTGGGGTGCACTGAATTTACATCCAATAAAACACTTTTTTCACTTATGATGCAGCAGAGCATGGAATGAGAATACAGCCATTCACTGGAGCAGAAAAAACTTTATAACTTTATTCACTGATTTCATATATTGCATATTAACCACACATTTGTGGTTGCGTGGTGTTAATTTCTGAGGACGTACACAACCAACGCAGGATACATGAGACAGCCATGATGCATATGCAAATGTGGAGCGAAAAGCAAGCCTATCTCCAGCGTTAGCTCCAGAACCAGCTCAGCGGCTTCCCAGTAAACACAGCCAGTCACTGGAATGAACTCTGAGTCCATCAGGGAATACAATACCAAAGTTGTTTATGGAGTTTCCTGATGGAAAGACAGCTTTATTTGTTGCTAAAGTCACTTAGCTAACTGCTAACTGCAGTTAGCTCAGCTAGCCAGGAGCCAAACTTGACAAGAAAACCCCTCTGTTCTAACCTATTCCCTGTCGTCCAACTGGCCTCTCTTGGTCTCTGAAGCGGTTTTGGTCCTGGTCCAGCCGTGTTCAGTGGGAGCTCTCAACCTGGGAAGAGTCAGCTAATATGACTGTAAATGCCAATCAATGTCTATGACAGTTCCTCCCTAGCTGTCTGTCTTGCAGGAAACATGTTAATGCACTAGCCATTTCATCGGAACTTTAATGAATAAAAGAATAACCATAAACTGATAAAATCATCTCCAGTGTAGACAATGTCTTGACATTATCTCACAGAATCTTAGAGAAGAGCTGCTGGTAGAGTAAACTTGTGGATTCCTTTGCCTCACACACAAATGAAGACCTCTCCACCAGTTGACAAGTCAGCCACACCACATAAATAAAAAGCAAGACACACAGTGATGGTATTGGCCTTTAGGTTCACCTGACACGGGTGTAATTACAAGCAACAGAGCAACAGAGGCACAGTGGAGGGCTGTAAGCTGCTATTAACACTGTGTAGCATCCTTGAATGTGTTCATGTGAGTGTGTGAAGGAGAAAAGAAGCCACAGATAGACAGAAATAGAATGAAACCACACACACACACACATGCAGCTAGCAAGTGACATGGGGGATTAGAAGCTGTCGTCACTGCATTCATTCATTCAAATGTATTTTCACACCTCCCGTTCAATGACAGTCGCACTAATTAACCAAGTTCCTAAATATTGCGCCGTTTCCCTGTTAATGTTTCACTCAAAGAGTGAAAGAGCTAATTACCTGGCATTGCCTCCACGTTCTTGATATAAAAATTCTGCAAATTGTCAGAGAGCTCACAAATTTCCTCAGCATGTGAAAGCATCTGTTGGATTAACCATCATTTTGGCAGAGTGGGCACCCTGCAAAACAGTCCTCTGCAGCTGGAGTATGTGTGCATGTGTGTGTGCATTCTGTCCTTACATGAACCAGTTCCTTCCACGTTTTTGCCTCCAGCACCAAAGTCTGCCAGAACATTCACTGATCCTCATCCTCAATCCTGTCTCACCTTGCCTAGTTTTCCTCCCTTTGACTGTTGTTTATCTCTCCTCTCTTTTTACTCTCCTCAGCCTCTGTTCCTCCTTCCTCTCCTCCCTCCATCCCTCATTTCATATCAAATTTAATTACAACAGCCAGCTCCCCAGATGGCCCCACTGAGCCACGGCTTTACTGCTCTAAACACATACTTCCTGGACAGATATAGATGTACACACACTGCAAGATGTTCTGTGTATCTGGGCCTGATGCACACACACACACTGACCTTCTGACACACATGGATGTCCTACTGCTAACCAGACTAATGAAGGGCGACCATCTGAAACAGTGTGGGATAAGTGGGCCAGACAAACCACCAACGGGCTGCAGCACTCTGAGCAGTAACTGTGATCAATGTGATTGTGTTTTGGACCAGAAAGGTTTATTATAATCTTGTAACAGTAATTGTAGTGAACTGTTTTAAATTTAGCCAAAGCAGAACAACAATTTGCCACAAGGTATTTAAGTAAGACTATTTTAGCCACTGAGAAAAAGGTCAATGTATGCATGTTGTATAAGCCAAATATCACTTTCTCCAAACCAACCAGACTCCATTGGCAAAATCAGTCATTTTACCAGTTTGCAGAACACACAAGTGAATAGTCTACTGCTGCCTCAATCTGTTAAATTGTTTGTGTTATTGTGTGACTTTGGTTAGCATGAATTATCATTTTAAAACACAACAACACAAACAAATAAACAGATGGAGGCAGCGTTAGACCAACAGCTCCCATGTTCTGTGAAGGAAAATTAATGACTGGTCAGTTTAGAGAGAGCTTAAACTGATATTTATTTTTGCTTTACTTAAATTAAGTGGCTAAAATACATTATGTTGCTGACCCCGTCCACAGAAGTGCATTGCTTAGCTTCCATTGTGTGCCCCTCCCTGTGTTTTCAAACAGGGGGTGTGCATGTTCTGTAAGTAATACACTATCAATAAGTACCTCATACAACCCCACAGATATCCCATTCATCATCTAAACTGTCCCCTTAAGCCTGTTTATGTGAGTGTTTTATTCACTCTCTGGACAGTTTAATCCTTTAGGTGATTTGGGCAGATGTCAAAATTTGAGTGCACTTGGCAGATGTTGTTAGCCTTCAAGTTAGTTACCCATGCTTGAACAGCCAATGAAAGCAGGACACTGTGCAGCTGTCTCAAGCTAAGCTTATTTTCATCAATGTCTACAGGTGTTGTTCACTGGCATAAACAACAAAAAAGCTCAACTTTAAAGAGCTCAGAGAAGTCAATCATATTCATTAGTTGAGCAGGGACAGCATTTGCATTTGTTTTGATTGCACAAGCTACAAAAAATCATACGTGGCAGGAAGGCAGGTTGTAAAAAAAACTGTCCAAAAAACAGCCTAATTCTGCATGAAAGTGTGTGTTGGATCACTTGTAGTGTAACTGAGCAGCAAATCATACATTAAATGATGCATTAATGCATGTCAGCATCACAGTAAACACACTCAATTTACTTCTTAATCTGACACGTCGTAAACATACACTCTCACAAATATGGGTTCCAAAAGGGTTCTTCTTTTGCTTCTGAAAGACCCTTTTTTGAAGAAAGAATTCTTTGTAAGACAGATTTCATTGAGAAAACTTCATCCAAATAACCCTTTTTTTGGAAGAAAGAGTTCTTCAAGGATCGTTGAAATCCTTGAAGAACTTGTCAAGAGTTTTGTTTTTGTACCATAATATTAAAGGGTTCTCGGTAGAAGCACCTGGGTGGGTTCTAGATGAAACCTTTGGAGTATAGCTTAGAAGGGTTCTCAGTAGAAGGCTACTGGGTGTGTTCTAGATAAAACTCTTGCAGTACAAAGGGGTTCAGAGTAGAGCCTGGGTAGACTGGGTTAACATTAGAACCCCCTGGTGGTTTCTATATGAAACCACTGTAATATAAAAGGGTGCTCAGTAGAACCCCTATGTGGATTCTAGATGAAACCCTTGGAATATAAAAGCGTTCTTCGTCTGGCTGGGTTCTTGTTTGCACCCTTAGAAAGTAGAAAGATTTTGGTATAAGAATTACACCATAGAAACATTCTCCTTTAGGTACTTTCATAGGGTTCTGGGTGAAGCTTTCACAAATGGTTTGAGGTGTAACCCTTAATGTTGGGTTCAAGCTAGAACCCTCTGAAGGGATTCCACATAGAGCCTCTATAAAAGGTTCTACCAGGCTACCTACCAAGCTGAAGAACCCTTTATTGTTGTAGTGAACATCTTTATTTCTAAGACTGTAGTGGGTTGTTTACGCATGTGACACATCAGTTTTTTAATGGCTCTTTAAACTGATAGCAGCTTTATTCAGGGAAAAGATAAAAATCCAATTCATAATTTATAGAAATAAAGCAACGTTTTATTGTGCCCTGGTGTGTTTTGTGTAAAAGATCAGTCTGGGGTTGTTATGGCACTAAAGTTTAAACAGGATTTTGACAGCTCCTCTTCATCTCTCCACTATGAACAAAATACAAATAAATAAATGGTACATTTCACACACACACACAGCAACTGTGCTCACTTCAGTCTCTGACTCATCCTTCAGTGTGAATAACATTCACTGAAATTGCTTTCTGCTATTTATTTCTCCATCCCACACCACAGTTTACATGCTGTAACGTTGCATGTTAGGAAGAGATTTTAGTGTGTCAGTGGAGGACAATGAGGTGTTTTTGACAGCGGCTGGTTCAGGCTTTATATCTGTGACATTAAGTGAAAAATGCCTAAATTGGCCCCTGTAGATTGGCCCTACATTCCAAGAAAAATACTTATGACCCACTTCTTCCTCTATAAACATGCACACCAAGCACACCTGTATTCCCATCTGTGGTGGCTTTAAGTGAACACACACACACACACACGTACACAAATGCCCATCCAGTGCACATAGACAGGTGCTTGCACATGGTGAATATTTCATGGCTTGAACAACGGGGCTGGAACGGCTTTAAAGGCTGTCATGGAGGACCAGGAAACCCAGCTTTGATCAGCGTGTTGGGGCGGAGAGCAAGGGCAGGATGAACAAGCATAGCTTTGTAGTGTAGGGGAGATGAGAGAGAGAGAGAGAGTCCAAGAGTCAGTCCTGGTGGGGTGATGAAGCTGTGTGTTTGTGGAAGGGGATTTATGTAAATGAGGCACTGAGAAACATGGGCCAGAAGAATGGAAAAGGGAAAAAGAGTGGGAGAATGTAAGAATGAGGGAAAGAAGGAGAGACAGAAGACAATAGCAGGGGGACACGTCAGTGAGTTAGAGACAGTTCAGAGTGACAGGAAGAGAGAAATAAGCCACAATGTTGTCAGAATGATTAATAATGTTAATATGGTATTACTTCCAAAAGAGCAGCCTTGACCCTGTCATGTTCATTTCACCTGCTGGCAAGATGACAGGCCTGCTCGCCTCAGGGCTGGAAATGGTTCTATTAAAATATTCTCATTTGTATCTTTCTAGGTAATATAAATAATGAATAATAGTTTGATATTTTGTGAAATACATCTATTTGTTTCCTTGATGAGATGAGAGTAATTAAAGGTTACAGAACAGCAGCCAGTTAGCTTAGCTTAGCAGTAGCTCACTGAATGTTATATCTCGTTTTCAAGTTGTGGAGACTTATGTGCTCTGCTTAGAAACAGTGTGTCACGTTGCCCCTCTTAAAACTACAATTCAGAAATGAGATCATGCTAATAAGTGAGCTACTGCTAAGCTAAGCTGTATTTTTGGACACAGCCAGGCTAACTGATTCCTCCTGTCTATATGCTATCCTAAGCTAACCAATTTTACTGTACAGACATGAGGATATAAAGTGAGTCAGAAAAGACCGACTTTCTCTAACTCGACTAACTAGTGAAAAAGAAAAATGCCCCTGCCCTGGGAGTATTTTGTATTCAGTCCCGATGATGAAGATAAGCTAGCAAACACCACAAACTACTGACTGGCCAGAGTAGCATAGCATGTTGAGTGTGTAATTTGAGGAAGCATGAGAGAATGTCAAATTATTCCTGTTATGTATGGGAGGTATTTTTTTCTACATTTTTCTTTCCTCTTTAATTTTCCAACTAAAAATTTAAAGTCACCTGCCATGAACTCTTGACACACAACTTGTGAAATAGCTTTTTTCTACTTCATATCACCTATTTCCTCTCAACCTTGGACTTCAATGGCTTTAAAGAAAAGAAAAAAAAAACATAAAAAGGCTTTTCATCCTCAACACATGTTTTTCAGGTTCTGGCCGTCTATCTGCACAGCAGGTGAGAAAGACATTTTCCCCTGGTGCTGTTTTTAATAACGGCCCATTAACTTCCTGATTAAAGGTCCTGTGAGCTGGTGGCACAAAGGCCTCGTGTTATTAATTGGGTCTTAACAAGGACTGGTGGAGCCTGTGCAGCCATACTGTGACTACAGCAACCGTCAGGGGTAATGGGTGTTATCAGGTGATGAATGGGTCTAATGTGGAGACACAACAACAACACACACACGCGCACACATGCAGTCTTATAGTAATGAGTTAGGGAGACAAAGGGTTATTCCAGCTGCAGTCCTTTTTCTAGGTTGAGTGCGTGACCCAGTGCAGGCTGCAGCAGACCATAACTCTAACCAGAGAGACCCTGCCACTGACAGCCAACATCCGTCTCACAGCTTGGCTGGGTGTCTGCGAGAGACAGAAAACTGATGTATGTGAGCATGCACGCCCATTTATGAGGATGTGTGTGTCTGTGCACGTCCACATTTATGCAGACTTATTAAAATTTTGATCCCATTGCCGGTGTGTAAATGAGCACACGTGAACATACATATGAGTGTGTGTGTGTGTGTGTGTACGTATGTATGTATGGGAAGGATTATGGCAGACAGACAGATGAGTAAATCCATCCTTGAGGGCTGGTAAAGATTCCTCTCTGATGATGCTCAAGCACACAACTTTAAAAAGGCCATAGCTTCCTATTTCTTTGTTGTATTGTATTGCATTATACTGCGTTTTTTATTGTGTTCAAGCTTGACAAAAACATTCTCAACTCATCTCAGTGAATGAAGCTGCTCAGTTGTCATGGAGATATTATGTTATCAGATAACATAAGTAGGGAATTTTGCTCTCATCATGACCATGAGTTGTGGTTGAAAGCATTGTACACAGTGTGGACATAAATCTTCCTCAGTAGAGGGAGTTGTCTAGTTGTCATTGAATTAAATGACAAACATTCAAACATTTTCAGACCACTTTTAAAGTATATATAGTGGTTATAGTACCAGGTTGATTGGTCGATATGCTCTTGTCCGATCAAGGTACCTTTGGTCAGACTATTGCTGATGTTATTTCATAAGGAGAGAAGCACTTCTTAATCCACTAATGTGGAGAGCTTAACATAGCCTCTGAGGACAGAAGACCTGATAAAAACTTTATTTTTTAATAACAACGTGTGTGGATTTTACTTGGAAAGAGGGAGGGATGGTAACTGTTTAAGCTCATGTTCGGTCCATGCTGTGACGTGTTGCATGTGGTCGTTCCCACAGGCTGGGGCGATATTGGACTAAAGTTGTAATATTCAGGGACAGTCAGGAATGTTAAGCCTGGTTTAAAGTCAGCTAAATAACAAGACAGGTAGGTTGGATGCCAGTAAGTCTTTTTTTCATGTTTCTTTTCATAGAGGTTTGTACTGCAACAGGAGCTGTTTTGCTAATTAGCTTTGTTTGTGTACAGAAATCGGTGTAACCCTTGTCACCTGTGTGTGCGTGTGTTCTTGTTCTGCCACTGATGTAAGTTTACTTGGTAAACATGCCCTGAAGGTAACAATATAGCTAAATGTGAAAGAGAAATGGAAAAACTGCAAGAATTTATTTGCTTGACAATGTTATGTAACTCTGATTCCCTTGATCAATTGGTTGAAGAGAAGGTAACATTTCATTCAACCAAGATTTAGTTTTGTTGACTACAGCCCTAAATAGTTTGACATTTTGGGAACTTGGTTTATTCGTTTTCTTGAGTTAGGAGAGACCAACTAGCCTGGCTCTGTATAAACAAAATACACCTACCAGCGCCTCTAAAGCTCACTAGTTAACACTTCATATATGTTTAATCTGTACATGTAAAAACCACAAGTTGTGGTTTTAAGGGAGGTTATTTGCCAGACTGTTCTCGGCCTGGTGCAGTAACTTCCTGGAGTCTCTTCGTCACTGTGAGGTTACCAGGCAACCAGCTAAGGGAGATTGATGTGATCGAAAGCTCCAAAATAGACCTTGTGCTAAGACTGTCTACTGAATAAACGTTCAGTCTTTTCTATTCTCTTCTTTTCTCTGAACAAAAGGAACAGTCTCCACCAGCCAGGAACAGAGATCCATAGAATTCGTGGATAAGCAGGGCGAGCACTCACAAATGTTCATCTTTCTTGCTTCTGTCTTTTCTTTGATTAAACTGGTAGCAACAAACCAAGACAGTCTTCATCTCTGTTCTGTTGCTTTCTGACTCTAACAGTCTTTTACAGTTTGTCTGGGGCAGCTTCTTCCGCACAATAAATGTCTCTTCCATTAAATTATATCCTGACCTGTGGCTGATTTCCCTTGGACATTAAAAAAAAATTGTATTTTCCTCTCAGTGTACAGACGCTGCTGGAAAACTCCAGTTCCAGATCATTGATCCCTGTCTGAGAGTGTTATGTAGGAGGAAATTCAAAATGCAATATTCTCTTCTCGTCTGTTCTATGAGGACATGCTACAGGCAAGCCCGTTCCATGTTGTTTAGAAATTGATACGCTGTTCTTTTTCCTTCCATCAACATACTTAATTCATAATGTTAATCATCCACTGAATATTTCATATTTACATGGATAATTATCAATTTGCTTAACTGCATCCAACAACAAGCCTAATCTTTGCTTTATGCTGTTGTGTGGTCTTGTCTCATCATACAAAACTCAATATCTCCTCATCCTCGGACAAAGAGTTGACAGAATGGACTCACCATCATGCATTATGTAAAACCACTAATTATATATCCTGAATAATTTACATATCGTCCAATTAACCATCATTCGCGTGCCTAATAGACGAGCTGAGAAACGAAGAGGGCACGTGTGTGTTAGTGTCCTTAATTCATCTTTATGTGTTGGTATAGTGTCTGTAACTGTATGTGTGTATTCCATATATAAGCACAAATGGGTCTGTATGTGTGTGTGACCAACAGCATTCATACTGTTTGTAAGTGCGTGTGAGTGTGTGTGTGTGTGTGAGACAGTGTGTCTCCCCCGCGAGGCTTGTTTCTAATCACAGATAGCTGATGCAGAAACAGAGAGAGGTAGTTAGAGGGAGAACAGCCGAGGGCAGTGATCAGTGGAGAGAAGGCCATCCCACCAATCTGGATGATCAGCACACATCACTGACTTTGTGCATGTGTGTGTGTGT
>JAJHUR010138236.1:0-10246 GCA_027495735.1 Lutjanus campechanus
CCCTGGGGTGGAAATTAGGCGTTACAGCAGCACAAGAAGTCCAGGTCACGTACAGTCGGCACAAAAAGCTATAGGGGAAACAACAACATAGGGGGAAAAAATGAAATGGGGAAAACTACTCACAAATCAAAATTAAATTAAATTAAATACCTATTCAGAAAGCAATAAGATTATGAAATAGATGATAAATGTACAGCATGCATCAGTTAAAACCCACTGGAGTGAGTGAAAAGGGCAAGAACTGATGGAACAACAGACCACTAATGTATTTGGAGATGTAACCTTAAGATGAAACAGGGTTTGAAGGTTTGAGCTCCTCAGGCCGAGTGCTCCAATGCCTCAGGGCTCAAACACCTTCAGTTTTCACCCGTGACCTCCTGATGGTCAGTGGCCACGCTACAAAGACATCATGATGTCTCAGGTGCACAGCCACGAAGGATTATACCTCACTGCACCGTATCTCAGAGTTGTGTTTTCACTAAAAAAAAAAATATTTGAATTGTAGAAATGTTCAGCATTGGCTTCATTTAATTTTAAAATATAGTTTTATGAACATGTTTTTCAAACAGCCAACCAGCCATGTGCAAGCAAAACAAGTCCAGAGGCTGACCTGAAGGGCAATAAACTGATTGCATCTGTCACTGAAACAACCTGCTCAGTTATATAGATCATCTGCTTTTTCTTTTAATATTAGATAATATTTTATTTTAGTGCATTTTTTGCAGATGAACATAATGAACAACTTACTTATTTCCTGCAGTTTTTTTTTACTGCTGTCAGAAGAGCTTAATATACTTACATGATATAAAACCTTCAGGGGAAAAAAAAGAGAAGAGGTGCTACTTCAAGAAAGGCCATTTATTTAATGGGCGACAGTAGTCATCTACTTCCTTAATTGATCACAAAGGATGAGATGGCATCAGGGTCTGTCAGACTCAGCTCGGCAATCGACAGTGATTGATCGATCAAGCGTTGGGCGTTCACCTCAGGATAATTAATCACAGTGGCGCTGGAAGGATTGGTCTAATGGTGGAGGAAGGACACATGCAGGCAAATTATTGTTTTTCTCCAGCTGGGAACGTTGGGGGTAAAGCGCTTAGGGTGAAGTTACGTTGAGTTCTGGGCTTGCGTTTTGAATGTCAGTAGCTCTGTGTTTTGAGCACAGGTTCACACCTACACCCTTTTGACCTTTTTATTACATCCTGTCATATTTTAGTTCTGTAGTAAGTGTAGACAGTGGAAGACACTCAGGCAGAGATTTAACAGAGCAAATCAAAAAGGGTCTGGGAGACCATTTTTTAATTAGTTTTTATTAGACTGTGGGGACTTTTTGTTTGTTGACACATATAGTACAGCAAATAAACTTTTTTCAGGGTAGGTGGTTACCACTAACCACAAACCAATTTGTAGACAGTAAATGTATGTGACCAGAACACTTGTTATACACAGTATTCCATAGGGCTGGGCAATATTTAAAAGTTGTATCTAGGCCTATATTGTTATATGAGACTAGATATCCTCTTAGATTTTGGATGTCGCTATATCGTGATATGGCATAAGTGTTGTTTTTTCCTGGTTTTAAAGGCCGCAGTAATTTTCTGAACTTACCACTGTTCACTGTATTATTCGCTTTTCCCTCACTTAATCATCATATCTATATTTTTTAAAATCAAAAATCAGCGCCAGTAGTCTTCCCCACAACCAGCCCTAAATTCTTTATGACCATCATATATGGTATGTTATTGTAGAGAAAATATGAATATCATAAAGCTTAACAATAAGGATTTCCCACTTGCCAAGGGCTTGTAAAATGCCACGTCAGGCAAGCAAATCTGGCAACTCAGTCGCCCAAGTGGTAAAAAAGAATTAAACAGTTAAACTAGTTTGATGATCAATTAATTGTTAAAGACATTTTTATGAAAAATGGCAGAAGTGAAGACTTCTTACTTTTATTTGTTTATTATCATATAAAACTGAATATCTCTGGATTTTAGCCTGACAAAACAAGACATTTAAAGACATCACCTTCGGCTTAGACTCACTAAATTTTGACATTTTATAGACATTGCAGCCCTATATTAAACATGACAATCAACTTAAGTAGTTATTTGATTACCTCTAATAAATAAAAGCAGCAATCTTGTTCTCCAGGTGTATGAAAACATGTTTGTTTGGTACAGACCCAAACAAACGTCACAGCATCATAATCTTACGAGTTTTTTTTATTCCAGTGAAAATAAACATTTTGAATTTTTTACACCTTGTTGTGCAGCCCTAATCAAGATATATATCGTACATTGTGGAATAGCCTAAAAATATTGAGATTTTATGTATAAGCAAAATCATCAAGCCCTAGTTTTTAATATTTGGAAGATGTTTGTACTGTGTGTGTGTGTGTGTGTGAGAGAGAAAGACCGAAAGAGGTGAGTTTGTTTTGTTTTTATGGCTTTACGGGAGTGGGTAAGTAAATACACGTTATCAAGCCGTATTTTACATTGTGAAAGATGGGCGAGACCTGCACACACAGACGCTCACAAAGCTACATGCATGAGCACACAATCAGACACACACCCTTTTACATTCCCCACACCACCATGGGGAGTGTGTCCATGTGTAGGCGTATCTGGTATCTCAGATTATCCAGAATGCATGTGTGTGTGTGTGTGTGTGTGTGTGTGATATATTAGGTTTCTACATAACAGGTGGGACAGACTTTGCGTCATCTGTGATTGGGTCAAGTATCACGTTTTCTCTCTCAAGTCTGTCATTAACCCCCCACCCCCCTGAGCCCTCCCTGTTACATACTCCTACTGTCAGATACACAAGAGCTCACAGTGTTCGCACTCAGGCCTGAAGCTGCCTGCCTTCTCCCGGTTATGTACAAAACATTAAATGCAACCTAGTGCACAGTAGAATACACTTCAAAAAAAGCAATGTTGTGTTATAATTAGGGCTGTACCCGACTCAGAATGTAGTCAGTCGAATTGGTTTTAGCTGTTCAATACAAATATTCAGCAGCTTCTTCCTTGTTATTCATATAGACTATAGACTATATTGAAGTAGGGTTGCAAATAATGATTATTTTCACTAATGATTATTCTGACAATTATTTTATCGCTTAATCGATTTGTTGTTTTGTCCATAAAATGTTAGAAAATGATGAAAAATGTTGATCACTGCCTCCCAAAGTCCCAGGTGAACACAAAGATATTCAGTTTACTGTCATATAGGAGTAAAGAAACCAGAAAATATTCAGATTTGAAAATCATAGAATCTTCACATTTGTTTAAAATAAAAAAAAAAAGACTCAATGATTAATCAAATATCAAAATAACTGGCGATTAATTGTTGCAGTTCTATATTGAACTGCCAGATATTTGAACAGGGTTTGGCGGGATGTTCAGGGTGATAGCAAAATTCAGGCAGTATAGTAAACAAGCCAAGTTAGCCCTCCTAGCTAACGTGTGCTAACTACGTTAACGACGGATTGGAAATGAAAGCCGAAGGCAAGGGATAACATTATCTCAGGGGCTTGATGGGGAAAGGCCTCTCTTGATCCAGGCAGCTGCGTTGCTTCGGTTTCAGAACCACTCCGTGTCCGTGCAGTCTGCAGCTGTTCGTTTCTGATCAAAATGTCCCCAGAAGTAACCTGCACACTAACTGAAACAAAAAGACTGCTTGACTTGAAGAATTTCAGTCGATCGAGGGGTTTCTGACTGACTTTCCGACTTTCAGGGGGGCACTATATCACTTTTTATTCTCTTAAAACACTCAAAACTGCTCGACAACACATGCCACATTCCCCCTCATTCAGGATCAAATAGCACATATGGGTAATTTTCCCACAAATCCTGGGTACCAGTGCGAATCTCTGTCATGTCATCATGTTACAGAAGCTGACGCTGAGGAGACAGATATTTTCTCTGAGCTGTAATCAACACAAATTGCCCATACGCTCGTAAAACAGCTGTTGCTGTTTCCATCATTTCCATTGCAGTTTTCTTGTCATAATTCACATCTTGATTACATAAAACGTCTCTTGCTTCTAAGATTCGATCATGTCTGTGTAGAATAAGCTGTCAAGGATAAAAGGCTTAATGTGAACATATTCTGTCTCAGAGTAAATCTTTATTTTGTTCTTGCTATCAGCTTCAGTAATGTAAACCTAATGAGCTCTGATTCAAGTGAATCTGCAGCACATTATATGAGCGGGTGGTAATTCATAATTTGTAACACTTTTCCTTCATGTTTTTTCTTCCAGTCATGGCTGAGGATGTACGGTTACCTGCCCCAGGCCAGCAGACAGATGTCAACCATGCGATCGGCTCAGATCCTGTCCAATGCCATCAGTGACATGCAGCGGTTCTACGGCCTGGAGGTCACTGGACAGATGGATGCACAAACCATAAGGTCAGAGGGTTTTTTAAAAATGTTTTTGTACATTTACACCCCATTACGCCTGGTATTAAAATGGAATCTGTATCCGGATACACTGTCTGGATTGTTGTACGCATTACATTTACACCTATCTAAGATCTGAACATAATCTATGCTAGACTATCTCCAGATGTGGTCAGCAGATCTGATCACAATCCGATCACTAAGCATTTACACCTTTATTAATCATGCCTTTTTCCTTATCTGGGTAAAACATTTTGATACAAATGTCATTTTGAAACCAGGTTAATATGGGGTGTTAGACTTACTCACACTGTTATAAGAACATGGATCAATTCCCCAAACACTGTCCTGCAACCCATTTTGGGTCCCAATATTAAATGACTTTGGAGTTTTGCCCTGAAATGTTCTTAAAAAGATGATTTGACCTAGAATTAGGAAATATGGACTTTAAACCAGGACAGGATTTACTGTTCAAATCCTCTGTGGTATAAATGTTTTCCCTTCTTCAGTAACTGCTGGTTGCAGTAGGCAACTCGCAGGTACACTTTAAATTAAACAACAAAAAAACACAGTACAGAGACATCAAGAGGAGAAACGTCATTCTCGTTCACGTTTTAATGTCGTTCTCCCCTTCATCTCTCCTCCTGGGTGCTCCTTCCTTTCAACACTCGCGCACGTACCTCTCACTCGCTCTTGACTTCTTTCAACTCCTTCAGTGCCATGAAGAGACCCCGCTGCGGGGTGCCTGACAAGTTTGGAGGCCAGATCAAAACCAACGTGCGGCGGAAACGCTATGCCCTCACCGGACATAAATGGAACAAGAACCATCTCACTTACAGGTAACAAATAAGAAGTTCTAAAGAAAATCAAACCTGCCACAAATGCACCGTACCCACACAAAGTTTTACTTTGTTTGTATTTTTTTTTTCTATTTGAGTTAGATTAACTCAATTTCTTTGGAACTGATTTGAGAACACTTTAAGGGATAGTTCAGATTATTTGAAGTTGAGTTGTATAAGGTGTCAGTAGTCAGTGTATTATTTACAGTTGATGGTGGTTGACGTGCCACTAGTTTGTAGAGGCAGGAGTAAAAGCACCAAAGCTAAGCAATTTACTATTGCGGACAGGGTCAGAAGCATAATGTATTTTAGCCACTTCAAAAAAAAAGGCACACCAAAGAAAAGTCAATATCATTTGAAGTGTATGCTATATTTAGAATATTTTCACCTCAATCAACCTCACTTCAAGTAATCCAAACTATCCCTTTCACGTCTTATTTTAATGGAAACACACAAATAAATTGAGTATTGAGTATTGAATAACACAATTTTTTAAAAATTGATTTGAAAACACCAATTGAAGTATTGTTGGTCTGACAATTTTCTTTGCTTTGCTTATGAAAGAAATATTTTTTCTCTGAAACTTGTACAAGACACAAGCCTTTGTAATATTTTTCCACTCTTCCCCTCTTCGTTCCCATAGCATCCAGAACTACACTCCCAAGATTGGAGAGTATAACTCATACGAGGCCATCCGGCGGGCGTTTAAAGTCTGGGAGGGGGTGACCCCACTGACCTTTGATGAAATCCCCTACCAGGAGATCAAATATGGACGCCGCAAGGAGCCCGACATCATGATCTTCTTCGCTTCTGGATTTCATGGAGACAGCTCTCCCTTTGATGGGGAGGGGGGCTTCCTAGCTCATGCCTACTTCCCTGGACCTGGAATGGGCGGGGACACACACTTTGACTCCGACGAACCCTGGACCATAGGAAACCAGAACGTGCAAGGTAAATGGTTATAATTTCTAATGCCTATTGTTATATGGATTTGAGGAGCAGTGCTAATTTTCCTTAGCGACAACCAAACGCTACAGAGAAAATCAAATTAGAAAGCATGAACACCAACTGGAAAAGACAACAATGTTCCAGACATTCTAAGCTACAACAAACAGCTTTTTATGAGAAGTTTTTAGGGAAGAAACAGGCTTATGTGGCCTCAGGTGGCTTGTAGCACTGAGTTGAGTCGGTGTATAGTATGTCTGTGTTGATGTGGGTGCAGCAGTCTGCAGCTTGTGTTTTTCTTGAGAGCTTGAATGATGCAAAGGGACCGTTGCTTAACATTCAGGTGGAAATGCAGGATTTAGAAGTGTTATCATTTCTGAGCGTTCAGCCGATGAACCGTTTGCAGCACTGCAGTTATGTCATGTTGTGTAGGTTGTAATGGATCTATGTAATAGATTGCTAACAGCTGTCCCCATCGCTTTCCTCCACTCCTAACTAGAGTTGGCACGGCTCAGCTCACTACATCATCTCTCATTTGTCAGGCTCGGCTACTCCATTTACCTCTGAAAAAGTTCAAAGGTGACAGACAGCCTTTACCCCAACTGCACCTCCTCATAGTTCTCAAATGGATCACCAATTATGTTGCTAAGGACCTGTACTGACGTACAGCAGATCCATGAACTCTGAACTCTGTGCAAGCTGCACTAGTCACATACACGTGCGAGATATGTGTACACCTGTGTTTTTGAGGACTCTCTCGGTGCTTCATGCTTAACTTTACACTTTGCTTAAAGGATCAGTGTGTGAAATTTCGAGGCATCTAGCAGCAAGCTTGCAGATTGTATTCACCTCACATCACCCTCCTGTTCCAAGCATGTGGGAGAATCTATAGTGGCAGAGAAACTGGCAAAAAAAATGCAAGGGGCCCTATATATAGCCATTGGTTTTTTTTTAATCATAACAGCCTCTGGACAGGGTTTGTACGGGTGCTGGAAATCCTTGAAAATGTAATGCAGTGTTTTCAAGGTATGAAAAGTGCTGGGATTTTGGATAAAGTGCTTGCAATTGCTATTGTATTACTTTCATAATAAATCTAACTGAATTGTTTGAGCTAATGTCCGACTTATTTCATTTTTATTTATCTAAAAAACAGTCAGGTGACACATTTTGAAACATGAAACTTTCTTGTGTGTTCCTTTAATTTGTCACCCTTCTGTAGAATGCAATCAGGAAACATAATTTTGGTTAAGAATAGCGCAATAACATCTCATTTAATGTGATGAGGAAGCGAAACAATCATTTTGTGTATAAATGTGTAATTTACCACAGCTGTAAGGTGCTGGAAAACTGTGAAAATGCACCTTGGAAGTTCTTAAAAAGTGCTTGAATTTGACTTTGGAAAAGGTGTAGGAACCCTGTCTATATAAACAGCTCATTCTAAGGTAAAAAACAAAACAAAACAAAAAAAACACACAAAGATCCTTATTTTCAGGTGATTATACACTAATGAAAACACACTCATGAATATTATATTATTTCTGCCACATTCTGCCAATAAATCCCCGCAAATCTCACACAGCGGACCTTTAAGATGAACCATAAACCCAATTACAACTCTTAACACCAACGTCTCACGCTAAACTAATCACATGCAGGAGTGAGGATTAAGAAAACTTTTAACAATCTATAAGAAGTCTTCAGAGTTCCTCCTCTTGCCGTGCACCCATTAACCCTGCTGAGTAGAGAGGGATTTTTTGCAACAATGGGCTTCCCTGCCCTGTTATCTACATACGCAGAGCAGACACAGACAGCTAAACTTTGTGTGTGTGTGTGTGCATGTGTGTGAGCCTGTATCTGTGTGATCAGCTGTGTGTGGGATGTGTCGCAGGACAGATCACAGGGACGGTGGAAATGCCACAGTAAGTGGGAGCGTGTTCCACTCGGGGAGATCTGTAGACTGGTCCCTTTGTTGCACCACACTACTTACACAGCTTAAAAGCAAAGTACTAAACAAATTACAATCTTGGCCGACTTCAGTTAGACACATGTCCAATTAGTTGGACTTTTCACAGATGTAGTCTTCATTTAGCTCTGGCATTTTTGCTGCCTTCCAATTACGCTTGTGTTGAACAGTAGCCCCCGACCTTTTGTGAAATTTGGATGTAATTTTTTTTCAGTTGGCAAAACTCATGCAGATCTTTTTTCTGTTATACAGAACTGGCACAACAATTATATCTAATTCGGTTAATTATTTAAGTCAGTTCTCAAGCGAAAAAGTAAAACATTTTGGGGTTCTTTTTTGGGGACCGTACAGTTAATCAAAATATCACTGAAACTGCAACATGGCCAAGTGAAATATCAAACTCACACAAGATGCAGTTTTTTGATAAAGGTAAAATGTGTGTCTAAACAGATTTAATGGAATTATCAAAGATTTACGTAAGTAGAGATTCTGTTGGCTTATGAATCTTCTTCTCCAGGTGTCAGAAAACATGTTTGTTTGGTACAGACCCCAACAAATGTCACATTATCATCCTTTTATTAGGTTTTTTTTCCATTGGAAAATGATGAAATTGTGATTCAGAAATTGTCATTCCCACTAATCATGAATCATTTCACAATTGCAATATCTGTGTTACCATATTGTGCAGCCTTAGTCATGCCTCTCTTACATAACAGTTTTCTGGCTTTCTCGTTTTTATATCCTTACAAATTAAATGTCTTTTGTAATAGGTTTTACAGTGTCAGTCGAACAAAACAAACTATTTGAAAATATCCTCTTGAGCTCTTTTAAATTGTGACCTTTATTTTATTTTATTTTTTTTTACCACTTTTAAAGTGATACTCAAATTTGTGAGAATAAGCCACTCAGTATGTACTCACCACTATGCCGACGTGATGATGGGTCAAGGTCTTCAGTTCACAAAACAATCCTGGAGTTTTAGGAGAAACAGGGTAGCAGCCTCATCCAGTACAATGGCAGTGAACGGTGACCACAGATAAAACGTCAAAAGAAACACAAAATGTCTCCATCCTGCTTGTGTGGTGTAATCCAAGTGTCCGTGAGCCGCGACATTAAAAATTAACCGCAAAAGACGCCATTTACGCCATGTTTTTAGCAGAAATATCAACTGTAGCATGCAACCGGTAGGATGTAAACATGGCGTCGATCTCGCGAGACTTCGTATATATCTTAATGGACGCATGTGCGGAAGTCTCGCAAGATCGACGCCACCACACAAGCAGGATGGAGACGTTTTGCGTTTTGTCCTGTGTGCTTTTTTAATGTTTTATCCGTGGTCACCAGACAAACTTTGACTAATCAATGAATTAAAAAATAAGCAGTTTATTGATGAAATATAGGAAGAATTGTTACTTGCCACCCTAATAGCATATTAAAATATTTTGGTGCTGACTAGGAAGTAGGATATTCCTCAAGAAGTACCACTGTTTATATGCTGATCAAAACAAAACTAAAGGAGATTGTAAGTTTGTCAAAATATCAATGCTTTTTCAACATCGTGTTAAAAACGATACAATATCCTTTAAATATAGTATCAAAAGCACTGAGGTTATTAAAAATGATCCAAGTGCTTCTTTGACAGTTCAGTCTTTAATGTCTTGCCTTAAATTTGTGTGCCCAGGTTGTTAATCCAAAAAAGAATAAAATGATCCTATTTCATGTGCCTAAGACTTTTTTTCTTTTTGCTGTGGTATCAAAAGAGATGTCAAGTATTGGGTTTTTTTTTTTTGTTTTTTTTATACTAGGTTTGTATCGAAGTTTAAAATACGGTTATTAACTCCAGGAAACTGCACCTGAAATTCATGTGAAGCAATAGAATTGTATAAAATATGAAGTGAGACTGCTGAAGCGTCCTGAAACAGAATCAGCTCTGAACTCTGACCTCCTTTTGGTTGGGGGTCAGACAAAAACAGACTTAAGCAAATGGATCAATAGTTACACATAAAAAATTTATATGACAGCCCTTGATGGTAAAAGCAGAAATCCATTCCTTGCAGGGACAGGGTTTTCTTCCCCTTTGTGCGACCTCTGTTTCATC
>JAJHUR010138236.1:11246-24579 GCA_027495735.1 Lutjanus campechanus
CTAAATGTTTAAGCTGGGGCTGTCAAAAAGAATGAAAAATGTCCACCCCTGTTTTCCAAAGTCTTAAAGATAATGTCTTTAAATGTCTTGTTTTATCAGTGCAAAATCCAAATATATTCAGTTTAATATGATAATAAACAAAGAATAGTGGAAAATCTCTATATTTGAGAGGCTGAAAACAACATTTTCTGGCATTTTTGCTTGAAAAATTACTGTAATTCATTGATTATCAAAGTGTTTTACCTCTTGCTCAGTTACACAAGTGAGTTGCTAGATTTACTTGCCAACATGGCATTTTACTTGTCCTGAGCAAGCAGGCAATCTATATTATGAGCCCTGCCATAAAAGAACACTTTGTGGTTTCTGGAAGAACCTTTTCTACCTAGAACCCAACATAAAGGGCTATACCTAGAACCATCTGTAAAGGGTTACACCCAGAACCCCCTGTGAGAGGTTCTACAGAAAACCCTTCTATGGTGTAATGATTCCACCCAGAACTCTCTTCAAGGGTTCAGTCCAGAACCTTTCCACTTTCTAAGGGTGCCAACAAGAACCCACACATGGGGTTCTACTGAAAACCATTCTATATAATGGTTCAAAGAACCCTTGACAAACCCTCAACAAAAGCTTTTTTTTAAAAGGCTTTCAACAATCCTTGAACCACTCTTTTTTCCAAAAAGTGTTCTTTGCTCAACACTGAATTTGAAAATGAACTGAATTTTTTATCCAAATCGCATTATAGCCCACAGCAATTTTCAAATCGAAGTACAGTTCTTGTTCAAGGGAAATAAATATCTAAAAATAATATAATTAAATATTGTCATGCTGCAGAGATGTCCTGGTATACACGTCAGACTTAAAGTGTGGCGGAGCCTGCATCCGCAGAGAAAAACATGAAAATGAGAAAAAAAAACATGTTTTGTATCTTATTAATTATTGATTTATGATTAATGGGAAATAAACAAAATTTGCAACCCTACTTGGGGTGCTTTACCAACCCAAAACATTGGTATTAGACTCAACAATCAACTGTCTTTCTGGTGCATTTACAAACAGCAACTGACAAATCCTGCTGGAACCCTTACTTTTACATAGAACCCTTGACAAAGGCTTTCTTCTTCAAAAAAAAAAGGTTCTTCAGAACCAAATGGTTCTGGGTAGAACTTCAGGCCTTCAGGAAGAACCCCTTTGGAGCCCTTATTTGTAAGAGTGTAGTCTTCCCCTCTGCTGTTTTCTCTCCTTGAGTGTTTGCTGCAGCTTAATACGCCATGAGGACATTCATGTGACTCTGAAATTATAGATAGTTGGGGAGATGAACTGTGCGTCCTTGTGTGTGTTTGTGTTTGTGTGTGTGTGTGTGTTTTACAAAGAGGAAATGAGGAGATGCACAAGGACAGACATCTAGAGCACACCCCCCTTCCCTTGTATGCACAGCAGTGACATCACCAAGTCCCAAACCCCCTCAGCATGATGTCACTGGCACGAATCTGATCAGTCAGCACGGGCCATCGCGCCAGACGAAACGGCTCGCAAGTTCAAAGTTCACAGAGGGCAGGGCCGGACAACAAAGAGGTATTGACTGAGGGGAAGTACCCAAATGTGTGCTGGCTTCGCTTCAGAGGAGAACTTATAGGAATATGTTGGTCAATTCTAAACTAGGTTTTCTTTGGCTTTACTTTTCTTAAAAAAGATCTGTAAGAGGTCCTTTGTGTAGAGAGGAAGTTGATGCAGTGGTCAGTGTGTCACATCTGTGTCGTGGCCTTGTCAGTGTATAATTGTCGTGGTGGCAGTGGACAACAGCATCCCTTGATTAGCTAGAAATGTTAGAAATGTATGCTGATTCATATCAGCCATCACTAGCCTGCCTGTGTGTGATTTATCTGACAGATCTCTGAGATTTTTATTGACATCAATACTGCAAGAGAACAATGAACAGCCATTCTTATACATTGACTACATTGATTTATTAGGACTTTCTGCTCTCCGTGGCTTGCAGCTTTTGCAGTCCTCGTGTGCTATTCATGAGGCACACATGAATGACTGCAGGGAGGCACATGTAGTACCTCTTTCCCCGTCTGTACAAACTGAACACTTCCTTTATGGAGATTATGTATAAAGAAGATGAGAGCATATTGTCTGAGTTAACTTTCTCCACTATCTTGTGTCTCTGCTTCATTATATCTACTCAGGTAATGACCTTTTTCTGGTGGCAGTCCACGAGCTGGGACACGCCTTGGGTTTAGAGCACTCCAACAACCCTCTGGCCATCATGGCTCCCTTCTACCAATGGATGGAGACTGACAACTTCCAGTTGCCTGAGGACGACCGGCGGGGCATACAACAGATCTATGGTAGGATTTTTCCTGGTTGACTCTGCTGGTGTCCAGTGTGTTAAATCTTTACAGTGTGTTGAATCATGAGAACATTTTGATTTGCACTCTCTCTAAAACTGAATACAATATTTTTTTTTTTACAGTTTTTCATTTTTATCCTAAAAACCTATCCTAGCATTAAACAAATTTAGGATTGTGACTGAAAATGAGTCATGGACCTTTTGTGACTGGATCGCCGATCTGCAGAGTAAAATGCATACCACATTTCCTTAAATAATAGCAGGCCGTGCAGAATGAGAGCCAGAAATCAGCTCTCAGCAATGTCAACCCTTTAATGACATTCATTAGACTATGAAAATAGACACTAACAAAAAGTAACATTTGCGTTCTGGAACATAAAACAGCTAACTTAACAAACCACTCAGTCCAGGCATGCTGGGAAATCTGTCACAACAATATTTTAGGACAGAGTCTCATTTTGATCTGCTCAAGTTTAAAGTTAGTGTATTATGCTGTTAATACAAGCTCGACACTTCCTGTATGCATTTCAGATTAAAAGCCTTCTAGTGCAGGGCTGCAGCGATTATCTCCCTCGTCAATTTATCTGTAGATTATTTTCTATTATTTTAGAAAATCGTGAAAAAATGTTGATCATTGTTCCCAAAGCCCAAGATGACTTCCTCAAATGTCTTGTTTTGACCACAACCCAGAAATATTCAGTTTACTATCATAAAGGAGTAAAGAAACCAGAAAATATTCACATTTCAGAAGCTGGAATCAGATAATTTTGACTTTTTTTTCCCTTAAACAATTATTCCAACTAATTAATCCATTAGAAAAGTGGTTGGCCATTAATTTGTTAATCAGTTCCCAATCGGTTAATTGTTGCAGCCCTACTCTAGTGGAGTTTTCGTGGACAGTACAAGTTCATTATGAGGTGGTGAGAAACTCAGCAAATTTGATTATTGCTGTGATTTACTTTTATAATGAAATAAATACATTTCATAGAATTTTAAATTAATGGTTTGTTGTGTTTCAGTACTTTATAGTGTAAATATAGATGTTATGGCAATTCATGATGTATTTTTGTACGTTTGGTTCCCGGGAAGACCCCAAATTTCTCCTTTGGGAAGCCCTGCCCTGTCCCAATAGGTTGCTTTAATTGATTTGAATGAGGCAGTTTTAAGAGCTTGACAATTTAGTGTGGTCTTCTGTCTTTCTTACATCTTGTCATTATGAATAATGTGATAAATTAGGTTTAACCCACCCTGTTTTGTTTCTTCCTGAAGGTCAACCAGACAGTGGCCCCACCCAGGCACTGCCCACCGTGACGCCCCGTCGCCCAGAGCCCAGGCCACCTCAATCACCTCCTCGGCAGCCTGACCGCCCTGACCGCCCCAGGACCACGGAAAGACCAGATCACTATGGACCCAATATCTGTGAAGGGAACTTTGACTCGGTTGCTATGCTCCGAGGAGAGATGTTTGTATTCAAGGTAAATAGTTTGAGGATCGGGAAACAGGGACATTTTTAACCTCAGCCACAGCCTCCTAACTTGATTTAAGTTATGAGCATAAAAAATTAGAAGTGATATGTTTACCCTCGCAATGGATTATTGTATGTCCTTGCTTGGAAATTCAGCCGGCTTCCAGCAGAGGGGCTGTCCTGACAAGTTAACTGTGTCAATAAATTAGTTATTCCCTTTCTGTAGAATCAGTTTGAGACAAATGGCGTGTGCACTGCCAACGAGGGGCCTGTTTTCAATCAGGTCCTTGTGGATTGTAAACCAACAGGGCCGGCATTTTTTTATGAGACAGGGCACTGTTAAAAGGGTGGGGTGCGGTCAGGTGTTTGCCTTAAAGAGCCTCTGGACCCACACTTAACACTCATAAGGGCTGAAGCAGCAGTGAGCTGTTAGTGGGGATTTTACCTTTAAGATGTCGAAGAAAACTGTCTGCCAGGGCTGGTCATTTAGCTGTTGGCTGCAGTTTCTGTCAGCTGGCTTTTATTATTTATTTAATATTTAAGATCTTTTGGTATTATGCAACTCAGCCCTCTGGTCATTTGTTATCATATATCTGCTAAGTGTTTTGCCCGTGGTGGAGGTAATGGTTCCTTGATGCAATAAACTTATGTGGTCATTCTCGAAGTTAAATTAACTGAAGTTTCAGCAGCGAATAGGACTCAATTCCTTCCTGACACTCTATACATAGTGCAGCTCTACAAAGATAAGTAATGATGTGTTTCAGCTGGAGAGGTCAGGGGAGGTGTCCGGTGTTGGCACTGCTGAGCACTGAAGAGTTTGCAGATACTAGACAGAGCAGGACTGAGGACACCCGGGCTTTATTGTAAAGGAGCCGCGGCTTCACTTCAAGAAATGCTGTCATGATGTCTGAAATTTTGACATTTAACAGTGATGCGCAGCAGTAGGCATTCAAACAGCTGAAGATATCCAACAGAATGAAACTGTCAGTGACATCCTTCACTGGATACCAGTAAACCTTTTGACACGCTTCAGTGCGTCAGGGATGAAATATGAAACTACTTTAAGCTGAAGAAAATATGACGTGAAACATTGCTGGGTCCTGTTTGTGTTATTATCGTCATTGGAGTGAATATGACAAGAGCCCTGTCCCCCCAACCACACAAAGATCAGTCTATGAATATCTCCTATCTCAGTCTGCAAGTGTTTCTGACACTGACCAGCAGTTATAAGAGTTGTAGTACAGCTGCCTGGACGTGTGCTGCACATGGGCAAACAGTTATATCTGAGGTCTCAGGTTTCATCTCAGTCAGTAACGTCTATGTTCTTGGGTTTCATCCACAGTCATTAAGCTAGTCTGGATAATATTAATAAGTGTCCAAAATTAACTTTTTCCATGACCTACCAGTGGGTGTTAAACTAATACGAATGACCTGAGGCAATTAATACACTTTTAGTGGTCAGTTCAGTTTTGTGAATATAATTCTTTTATCATGTGCTGTGTGAAAAATTAAAACAGACACCCACTAAGTGCCAAACAGGAAAGTGCATCCTGGTTAAATCAGAAGTTTGTAATTTTGTTATTTAATTAACATTTATTTACATGTCTTTTTACTGGCCCCCTTGCAGCTGAGCTCAAAAGTTAATTGCAAGTTCACAGTGATCAAACATTCACTGCTCTGTTCCTGATTTTTAACCAGGGTAGCGGCGCACCTCCATGTGTCAGTGTCAGCCTCTCGGTCAGTCAGTCCACCTCGTAGGTCCAGACTGAAGCATCTTCATGAGATTGATTAACATAAAATGTTGTTCAGACTTTAGTTTATCACAGAAGATGAATCATAACTCCCCTGACTTTTCATCTAGTGTCACTAGCAGGTTTACATTCTTGGGTATCTCAACAGCTAGTGCATGGATTGCCATGAAATTAGGTCTAGACAGTCCCCTCGGGATTTATTGAAACTTCCGTTCAATATGCCACAGAGCTTATTTTCTGCATTAATCCAAAATCCAATGGGAAAATGCCACTGGCTTTATTATCTTGGGAACCAGCACCATGCTAACGTTCAGGTTGGCCTACAAAAATCTGTCATTCTTGCAGCACTGCACACCTGCAAAACTATTCCCATCAGCCTCAGGCATACCTTAAGGCTGCATGATTCTGGTAAAAAAAAAAAAAAAGTGTTTATTTGGACTCAAATTGCAATATGCAATGCGATTAGTGAGATTAGTGAGAGTGATCACTTTTGCTTTATAACTTTCATTTTTGTTGGGAAAAAAAACTATTAAAATCATGATGATGTGACATTTGTTTGGGCCTGTACCAAAAAACATCTGGAGAAAACGATTTTTAGGCCAGGCCATCTCTGCAGTGCTACAGCTGTTTACTCACACATTTTTTTCTCTTTCAAAAAATTGCGATTTGGTTCTGTTTCTGAGATTTTGATATTGTACTTGGCCATATTGCGATGAATTGTGCAGGTGTACTTTGTGTGTCTAATATGCAAACATAAGAATGCTAACATGCTAACATAAGAATGCTAAACATTATACCTGCTAAACATGCATGTTAGCATTGTCATTGTGAGCATTAGCAGTAGCATTGTTAGCATTTAGTTCAAGACACCAATTTGTGTAAGTACAGCTCACAGAGCCACCAGTGTGGCTGTAGACTGCTAGTTACATATCAGCACATCCAGTAGCACTAACTTGATCTAATTTTAGGCTTTTTAAACACCATGCATAAAGGAAAGAAACAAGAAAAAGGCTGAAGATACTGCAGCCCCTGCATCTTATTTCTTGATAGTCCCGTGGACAGAGAATATGTCAAAAAGGACACAGATTGACAAGTGACACGCTCACATCAGATATTATTGTCTCAAAATGTTATCAGCATCGACTGTTGGCTTAGGACTGATTTCCAACTGTGCTGTTCATATTCAGATTGTCCTCATGTCAGTTTGGAAGTGACGCCTCCACTGTTCACAAATTGTCGTCATTAAGGGTAGACATTGTTCTTCTCTGCCATTACTCTGCATAGGCAAAATGACTTACTTTATGTACTGTATGAGTGGGAGTAATCTGCAGCACATCAGCACCACTCTCTCGTCTCCACAGAGTCTTGTCCATTAAAAGAAGAAAGGGGCTGTCATTCTGGAGGGAAATTTCTCCTTTCTTTTATTCACTCAGAGTGTTTCTTCACAGCGGTGGGCCGGACGTAAAGACAACCACTGAGCTGCTTTCAATTTCGAAACTCCCACACCGAGATCTGCAGTGTTCTGCTGAGGACTAATATGGTCAATTCAGTCTTAATCTGGTCAACGTGAGGAGCTGTCAGACCACACAAATTGAAGAGCCTGTTCGGTCCGGCCCTGTTCCATTTCTCTCAGCTCAAGCCAAACCGTCTCCAATCTTTTCCATTTCGTACCGAGCCGCGCCGTCCTGTCTGCCAGCGTGTCCTGCGTGAAGGACAAAACCAGGCATGCTTGCCAGAAAGAAGCAGCACTGAGCATTTTACCGTTACATTATCCAGGACAGGCAGGGCTACTGACTCACCACTTATGAATGAGTCTGAGGGCTCCTGGTGTAAATCTGTCTACTGGCCTGTGTGCACAGAATATACAGTTGATATGAATGTTCACAAGCTATAAGTGTCTTTTTGGGCTTAGATTTAACTGTGCTATTTGATTATATTGATATCAATATTTTCTCACACTTCTTATATTGATTTTGCTGGTTTTGCTGCTGTCTTGAACATGAAATCAAACAGTTCTTTATAAAAGTTCTCCTGTGAGGGAGAGTGCAAATAAGGGGACATGATAAAGCCACTAGAGCGGACACTGACTATTATTAGCCTGCTAGAGTTCCACTATTGTTAGTTTATTGTACGTTCTGGTCTAGTTGTCCTGCAGAGCCCAGTTTGCTTGACATAATGACCATCAAACATTACAGCAACTGTCGTACCTCAGTGGGATAAATAGTTTAAATCAATTGACTAATGAAAAGTGATTACCTTCTTGTGCAAAGGAATGTTTTGTAAGGCCAGAGGATATACTTAGAATAAGACGAAGACAAACTGTGTTTTGAACTTGCTTGGGCATTGGTTTACTCTGAATGTATTTGTAAGCTTTGAGTTTCAGCCAGGAATGAACAAAGACAACGAAAGGTTGTTAGAGCTGATACACTTCCTAATTTTGTCCCCCCTCAGGGTCGTTGGTTCTGGCGGGTTCGTAGGAACAGGGTTCTGGACAACTACCCCATGCCCATCAGCCACTTCTGGAGAGGTCTGCCGGGAGACATAGACGCTGCCTACGAGAGACACGACGGCAGGTTCGTCTTCTTTAAAGGTAAGCAGCAAACACTCCCACACACACACACACACACACACGTTCCACAACACACATAACTCCCAGAATATGATTACTTTCTCAGTGTTCAATAGTCAAAAACTAAATTTACATGTTCTTAATGATAAAAGGTGGGTTTGAAACACAAGAATTAACAAAAATTAAGACACACGTCACGACTCTTCTTCAGCACACCATGCTTTATTCACTAAATGTTTTTGGCTACTACTCTGATGAAGGCAAGGCAGCTGAAACATTTGGTCAGTAAGGAATGGTGTACTGGAGAAGTAGACTGGCCGTGCCAGACTAATTCACAAATATGAATTAGGGTAATTCACAAATGTGGAAATTATTGGGTCTCTAAAAAAATAAACGAAGAGTATGGTCCAGACATGTTTTACTTAAAAAGTGCCCTGAGATAACTTCTGTTATGTTTTGGCGTTGTACAAATAACATTGAAATGATTTAGTCTGAAACCTCTGCTCATTTTTGTAGTTTGAAGCAATTGGATAGACTTACAGATAGATCCACCAATCAGAGCAATGAAACGTGACCTACAACCACAAAGAGCAACAAAATATGTGATGTGCAACGGTGAGTGACACATGCAAGTTTGGGTCGTGCTTGGTCCATTTTCAAGCAGGAAAAAAATTAGGGCTTGGTCACAAACTTCAGATTTACAGCTACATTAAAAAAACATTTGAGGCGAGAAATAGGCGATTTCATATTTGATCAGCATTGCCTAGTTTGACAGTTTTAGAGCTTCATCATGCTTGAAACGTGTGACATTTCAAATCTGGAACGGTGACGCTACTCCGTCAGTCATCATGTCAAACCCAACCCCATATTAAATAAACTGTTGTGAGTGGCCCAGCCAGAGCCTGCACATGAAGGGGAGGGCAGCCAGAGCAAATGAAACATGAGCTTGCAGATTCGTCTGGTTCCTAGAGTTCCTAAGAGTTTGCAGTGTTGTGTGATTTGGATTAACACTGAAGCTCACACTGGTCTTCACCTCACTGTGTGTACATTCTCACAAGACAGAAATCATTCATTTACTAACCCAAAGAAGCACTACATTCCCAGAGGAAAGGAAAAGTTCAAAATAAGATCTCGTCTTTGTCTAGCCTCTGTCTCCTAGACATAGATGAGCTCAATTTCAGACCAAGATGAGACTTTGACCATTTTCTCACACTTCTTAAATTCAGCTCCTGTGAAATAGCCTCTGTTTCGTGTCAGTACAAGACTGCTCTGATCCCAGTTGAACATCTTAAATTGCTCCTTTTTTTTTTTTGTTGTCTCACTGTTCTGATCTTAAATTTGTCTTAAATAATCAGCTCTTGAGATAACAGTGAGATCTACAAGTAAAACTCTGTTCTCTTAAATTAGATCTTAAATTTGTCAAATTAAAGTCTCCCTGCTATAAGGGAGGAGAAACAGAAACAGATGATTCTGGAAAGCTTAAAGTAAGAATCTCACTCATTTCTCATAAGACAAAGAAAAAAACGATTGTGAGAAACAAAATGTTCCTCTGGGTTGCCCCAAACTGGCCGCTTTTATGTTTGGAGCAAATGTTTCTGGTATACTTGTAGTTTATATTGTTTCCACTTTGGCTAGATGGACTAGTATTGGCAACAAAATGGAACAATTCAAGATGACTTTGAGAGAAGTCCATCATATGTATCAGCTACCTTGTACCTTGCAGCCCAACGGAGAGTCACCTTCAACATAAACCTACAATTATCATATTTCTGAATGATATGAAACACATATTAAACCAAGATCTTCCATCAAAACTACATCAGTTATATATTTTACTGTGTATATTATAAAATACCTCAAAATTATACAAGCTTAATTATTTCGTTGTGGGTGAATGGCAGAAGAATTTTCATAAAAGCGGCCAATCGAAGATCATCAAACCAACCAGCAGATATTCACCTCTTCATCCACAGTCCTTTTCTCTTGTTCGTAAACAGCAATCTCTCCACTCCATCTCCTTGAGAGAATGAACACATATCTTCGTTTCTGGTTATTGTTGCTGTAAAAACAGGCCTGACCCTGTTCTAAATAATCTTCCTCTGGTATTACTAGCTGTCACTTAGAGCATGACAGACCTCCAGTAGCGACAACAGCCCTTGAGAATGAGCCCGATTTTGATATGAAGTGCAGCAGCCGCCTTACAGCGAGCAGGAAAGTAACGCACAAACTTTGTGTCACAACACTGCTGTGCTTCAGTGGAGACAATGACAAACAACACCAGTGTTTGGATTCAGTTTCCAGGGAAGCAGAGCTGTTTACTCTGCCGATACACAATCATGGCTGGATTCACAGGATGCTGTGGAGGTTTTATCATAAGTCAGTCTGTCTTCCATATGTAGCAGCGTGTCAGCCATTTGAGGTAAAATACTCTTGTGTTTCCATCTTTATAGACACGATATTGCAATTTTTCTGTGATGCAGGGTTCTTATCACAAGCATATGGAACACAAATACACCCTGTAACATGCTCACCAGCACAGAAAACCATCCACCATCTGGTTTCTCCTTTACAACCTTAATACAGTTAAACCGCTCCATGTCTTAATGCTTTCATATTTTAACAATAAAAAGAGATTCTGGGACTTTCTTCATCTTCTGCAGATAATGTTGAAGATATACTGTTCATATCCCCACCTCCTTAAGAAAGCAGCGGTACATAATGTATTCTACATGCAGAGTATAAATCTCTTTTAGCACAGGTCGTTATTTATACTGTGAGTCACTGAGAGCAGCTTCGTCTTTTATAACGGTGGATAAAGTTGTTGAATGAAAAAGAAAGAAGTCAGTCTTTCATGCAGCTTGACTCTGGGAGCTTCAGGCTTTGGGGGCAGCTGTTGGTGATGGCGAGGAGGATGATGTCATCGGCAAACCTCTCAGTGTGACACTTGGCTGTGAGCCATTAGCGAAGAAAGAGCAAGACAGAGGAAGAGGAAGGGGAAAAAAGGATGGTAGGAAGGACTGGTAGACCTGAGGTTCTGAATGTCTTGATGCACCAGATCGATCAACAAGGTGATTTTCTGTTAGCATGAACACAGCATTGCTTTCTCAATTTGCGATTTCTATGTTCTCCTGGACTTGGATGCTTTAGGAGCTGACTTGTTTGAATTTGACATAGACAAGTATCCCAGCATGCATTTCACATCAATTCAGCTGTGATGGAAGCGGACAATGAAATCCACAAGTATCACAATCTATGTTACCCCATGAGGGAACTTATTATGGTCACTCCCCGCTCCCTGCTGTGCTGAATGGGGTGTGTTTCCTTGTGGGGAGTGACGGGGCCAGAGTTCAGACTCCACATTATACATATTTACAATGACAGCATAATCCCTTCATTGCATGTTTGCTGGCTGAACTCAGGTTCAACGATAAGTTAAAAATTTCCCAATAGTCCATGTCAGCCCAGCAACCTGCAATTGCTGATACATTTATGCAAGTGTGTGTGTATGTGCCCCTCTGGAGTTTTAGCTGCAAGATGAGCAGCGAGTTCGCTACGCAAAGTATGCTGCATAAACTATATTACATCGAATAAACAAACAAAATAGACTCACAAAGGGTCAAGAATGGAACTATTCTTGCACCTGTTTTCCTTATTAAACTGGAAAAAAAAAAAAAAAACGTACACATTCTGAATCCAAGTCCCTGTCTTTTACGGAATGAAGACTAGCTTAATAGCCTTGTTAACTCATCATAAAACAAACTTCATCCAGTTGGGTCAAAATAAAACCTCAATTCACTGAGTTAGATGTGAAAATATTCTGGATCTACAGGCTGTTTTCCTCGGCTAAGTTGATGTGTATTGTACCGTGAATTATAGTCAAAGTATTGCCAACCCCTCCCCCCGCAGAAAAAAAAAAAAAGACAAACTGCGATGCACTCAGCCGGTCGCCAATATATTCTGAATTGTTATTCCCAAATTTAATTTGGGGATTTCTAAGAAATTTTTGAGAAATGTTAAAAATGTGCTAGAGGGCCATCTGGTCTATTCCACAGTGATCTCCACTGAAAACAGCATTATCTCAGGTCCAGAGTGTAAGATTTATGGGAATTTATTGGCAGACTATGGCAGAAATGGAACATAATATTCACAAGTATGTTTTTATTAGTGCGTGATAAGCTGAACATAAGAATTGTTCCTTCAGTCATTTGTTATCCGTAACCGCTTATCCTTGAAGGGTGTTTGGGGGCCGGAGCCTATCCCAGCTGACATTGGGCGAGAGGCAGGGCACACACTGAACAAGTCGCCAGTTCATCACAGGGCTGAGACATAGAGATAGACAACCACTCACACTCCCATTCACACCTACGGGCAATTTAGAGTCACCAATTAATCTGTTAACCTGCACGTCTTTGGAGAAAACTGGAGTACCCTGACATGCAAACTCAGAAAAGCCCCAGTCCCCAGGATTTGAACTGGGAACCTTCTTGTTGTGCAGTACTAACCACTGCACCACCGTGCCGCCTCCATCAGAAATGTCGTGTGCTCATTACATTAGAATGAGCGCTTTATATCTACAGAGGAGGTGGCTCTCCTTCCATGGAGCCCACCATGTTTGCACCGCTGATGTTTGTACAGTAGCCCAGAATGGACAAACCAAACACTGCCTCTATGGCCTTTCACTCCTTGCTTGAGTTTGTTTGTTTGTTTGTTTGTTTGTTTGTTTGTTTATTTTATCTAGATGTCACTTAATTCTACACACTGGATCTTTAAGCTTCAATAAAAATGAGTAATTATATATAAATGGAAACTGATACCAGATTTCAATTCATTGTAAATATACAGTACATAACAGTGAGGTATAGTTGAGCCGGTGGTGTCAACAAGGACTGTTGTGTTGAGTGTAAATTGAGCATACTGTGCTGTTCTGTTCTTGGGAGTTTCTTCCTCTTGGGACTCCCAAGTTCAACTTACCAGCTATCTAGAGAGCGAGTTTGAACTTGGCTTACTATGTATTGTGAAAGGCCTACGGGGGATATAGATAATATGGATAAATGAATGGATGGGTGGACATATTAGACATTAAATATCTGGAATATTTGGATTTTGACTCATATAATTCAGACTTGGAAAGTATAGGAACATCAGAGACTAACACATTCTCAATACAGTAACATACAAAAATGTATTCACCCACT
>JAJHUR010138237.1:0-16074 GCA_027495735.1 Lutjanus campechanus
CTTTGTCTTGTTTGGTCTTTTCCATTATTTTTTATCTTTATACATCTTTGTTTGTCTTCTACGTCAGTTTTGATCTTACTACGCATCGTAAATCATTTTATCGTCTTGATACGTCTTTATTTGGTCTTGTTGCGTCATTTTTCACCTTGTTTTGACTTCTCAAAACAAGAAGACAAAATAACTTAATGTGTCTTTATTTCATCTTGTTATGACTTTTACGTCATTTTTCATCGTGTTGTGTATTTTCTGTAATTTTTCATCTTGAAACGTCCTTATTTCGTCTCGTTATGTCTTTTACATAATTTTTTCATCTTCATATGTCTTTGTGTCTTGTTTTGTCTTTTCTGTCATTTTTTTCAAATTAATGCGTCTTTATTTCGTGTTGTTACGTCTTTTATATAATTTTTCCTCCTGTTGCGTATTTACCGTCAATGTTTTTTTGTTTTGTTTTTCGTTACGCCTTTTCTGTAATTTTACATTTTGTTATGTATTATATATTTTCTTCTTCCTCCATCTTTTTCATCTTGTCACATAATTTTTGGTCTTGTTGAATCTTTTCCGTAATTTCTATTTCTAATCTATTTCGTCTCGTTACATCTTTTTCATCATTTTTGTTCTGGTTCATTTTTGGCCTTGATATGTCTTTTTTTGTTTGTAACGTCTTATAAGTTATTGTTCATCTTTGTTAGATAATTTTTGGTCTCGACATGTCTTTTTGTTTTCTTGCATCTTTTACATCATTTTTCATTTTGTTATGTCTGTCGTGCATGATATGGACTAATGGATACACCAAGAATTCGTCTTTTCTGCGTGTTATTGTTCCATCCATGTAGCTTGAAATCAGTCTCGATGTTGAGAAGGCAGAATAAAGCAGAATTTAAAAAAAAAATTTTAATCAAATGCATTAAAACTAAAGCCTGTTTTGAAAATGAGGAAAGTGCAGATATTTGTGATGACATGTTGGGAGTAAAAGTGGAAAGTTATGTAAAATACAGATACCTGAAAACTCTACCAAAGCACAGTTAACAAAAGCATTTGTTCCAAGTTCCTTCCCACCTCTGTATTTTTGTTCATGAGCTGCAGCTCCTGCAGTCAGATTATGACATAGTGGGAAAAACTGAGTGACTGTAACGTTGCTCCTTCCAAATGGCATGTGGCGTTCAGGATCACTTGTGGCAGCTCTGAAAGCCGCTTTAAGTGTTTGGGGTCAGCGTCCAAAGCCGAACAGGAGTGTGCAGAAGCAAATCTCTGAGAACCATCTCCCTAACATCTGCTCATGGCTCCAGCCTAATAAAAACTCAAGAATGCTGCGAGTCTGTGTGCTTTACTGCTTATGGGGCTACTTCACTTTTTCCATATGCTGCAGCAGAGGCAGCAGCGTGGACGCTCTGGCAGTGTGAGACCTTCCAACACATCCTGTCTCTGCTCCAAATGTATAAATGCACGTGTCCAGATGAAACCGTGCTACACTCTACAGTCTATGCAGAGCAGCTCGTACAATTAGGCGTCCCGGCCTTTTGTCCCCGTGAGCGGCGGCGGCTATTTGTGGTGCAGAATCTGTTTCAGACTGCAGCTTGGGATCCATCTGCCACGGATCTGCCACGTCTTTCCAGAGCAGGAGACTGGCTCACCGGTGCGTTTCTCATGGTGATGTGAAATAGTGTGAGAACGCTGCTCTGGTGTGTGTCTGTCTGCGTGTATGTATGTGTGTGTGTGCGCGTGTATGCGTGTGCACAGGCAGCACAATGTCACCTTGACTACAATCTACAGGAGGCAATGAGGGCGCTCCGCATCTGTACGGTGCTGGACAGAGCAGGAGAGAGGGAGTAGAAGGTATTTGCGTGTCTCTCGGAGTGTGTGTGAGAATATGCCAAATGTGTGAGTGTGAGTGTGTGTGTGTGTGTGTGTGTGAGAGAGAGGGAGAGAGAGGAAGACTGAGGCGGGTGTAGCTCTCTCAGACAGCTCACAGTGCTGGAGGATCCCTCTTCAGATCCAGGCGGAGCGACGCAGAGATGTCAGGCGCAGCACACACAGGTGGGTCACACGGCAGGCGGACAGGGGGGACAGGTGAGACAGGCCGGGCGCTCAGGTTTCACGCTTCATCTGTTATAACGATGTGTTCAGTGTCAGGACTGCGTTATGCACATGCAAAACTAGCAAACCGGTTAAATTTGTGTGGTTTTTTTTTTAGTGCAGGTAGAGGCTGAACAGGCCTGCAGTCTGGCCTGAGGGTCAGCAGGGTCAGTCAGGTGATTTGGAAACAAAAATCTGTCAAATTTGAGATTTTTAGGGAGAACAGTGAGGCAAAAAAACCAACAATATAAATAAAAATCTTAAAATGCTGCTAATTTTTACCTTTTCCACTTTAATAAAACCACTCTCACCAGTTAGTCTGACTTGCTGGTTTCTAATTGAAGCCAGAAACCTGCAGACGAGCTCTCCTCCTGCAGCTCTCCAGGTGTGTTTCAGGCCTGCTGACAGGCGGCAGCTACAGACCTTCAAACAGCCGCAGCGGGACCTTCAGGCTCCCGTACAACCATAATTGCATTTGCCGCGGCTGTACCGGGAGTGAAAACCCGCCGCCGCATCCTTCCCGCTCCGTCATGTGACTCCGCCGGGCGAATATCTCCGTGTGTCCTCTTCGTTCCGCCGGAGAAACGCAGCCTCGGCCAATCGCGTCTCGGCGGAGGCGTCTCTCTGCTGCTCATTTTCTCGCTTTCTCTCTCGTGGTGCCTTCGTGGGACGTCGGAAATGAGGAAACCACGAGTTGGTGCTGCATGAGAGCGACTGCAACATGGCAAGGCCGAGTTTATGCGCTTTGAGTTGAATTCAAAAGATTAAATGTTTATTTAATGGACAATTAGTAGGACTCATCAAGCATGCTGGAATGTATAACTGCACTTATTTGGCTTTTGTGCAAATGTTTTGCAGGACACCCTGCAGACTGTTGGGGGTCATGAGACAGTCTGGTTGCACGAGTTTCAAAATGGTGACCACCAGGGGGAGCTGCTCAGGAAATTTGAGGGAAAATAAAGCAAAAGTAATATTAATGTCATAGAAATAGTATAATGTATAAAAGTAAAGAAATTTCTTCAGAGGACTTCTTTCTTTATGTCTTTTTTCTTTTACATTTGCTGTAGTATTGCCAATTAGTTTTTTAAGATCTTACACAAGAGAGGGCTCCAGTCGTAGGCTAGTGCTATTCTGGGGGATCTTAGCATGGAAAAGTTTTGGAACTCCATGACCATGTAAAAGGCAGAATCAGTAGGATTTTTGAAGCTGTTGGTAAACGTACCAGAAAGGTGGTTTATTGTTGCGTCTCATCTGTTTTGGGTTTGTAAAACAAGGAAAGCAGAGTGAAATAATGAGAAAAGATAGACTGCAGAGTCTCTGCAGATACAACCAGCACCACACATGTAGGTCATGCAGGTCATAAGTGATGATTGAGAGGGATCATGTTTATATGAGTCTATAGATTGTTTTATATTACATATTAAGTCTTTAAAGACCACTGAAGTTATGTATTTTTTTAAACTTAACTACAACATATCTTGTAAATGAAAACAAACTTATTCAGACTTAGTAGGAGTTACTTTTTTAAAATTTAATTTAATTTTATTATTATTATTATTTTTTTACATTTTATTTATTTATTTATTTATTGTCATTTTCGGCTTTATTTCCTGTCCAAAAAAAGCACAAAGACACACAAAGACAGGCTGCTCTTTTCCAGTAAAAAGACAGATTAAAGTTTACAGGAGGCCTTTTTTTTAAAACTGACAACAATAAGGCTATGTTCGGCCCCAAGAAAACATAGCAGAATATTTATTTAAAAGGACACAGTGGTGTGTTGGACACAAGCGTGCTGAACTTAACTGTCTTTTTATTATGGCGGTGTTTATATGCACTCTGCTGCTGATTGGGTAACACTTGTGAGAGACCCACCAAATGAGAGAAAATGTACCCGAAAGCCAATTGCACAACGTCATACACCATTTTTTAGGTAACATGCCGCTCAACCCGAAAACCTGAGCACAACGGTGCAAACTGTTTTCAGACTGAACTTACCCCATGATAGCATAGTCTACAAACAATCAGGTAAAGAATAAAAGCACATGTAAATCAATTTAAATGACAATTACACATAAAGAACATGGAAAAGTAAAAAAGAGAATATATATATAATAATAATAATATTTGAAAGCAGATATATTTAAATAAAGTATAAAGGCAAAACATTTCATTATATCCCACAAGCTTATTCTTCTTTTTGTTGTTCATCAATGTGAGTGATTTTAATAGACGATCTAGTTCTATATGTGGAAAACATTTTAGTTTACTGAAAGAAAAACTACTAAAAGAAAACTACTTACAAAACCAGCGAAAATAAAATAAAGATATACAGACAATGTCGCCAGTTTTAGTCAATTTGGTAAAAATTAGTTAACACAACAAGCATGAGGAGGCATTGGTGCTAATGTTTATTGAGACTGGGATGTCTACATGACTGCCTTCACAAAGTGTTATGTTTGTATTATAATACCTGTACTAAGCAATCTGGATTTCTTAAATCTTGACCCTGACAAATGCTCCCACATTATCATAAAATATACTGAAACTCATAAAAACTAAACTCTAACAATAAACCTCAAGCAAACCCGAGTGGTCTGTAAGGTCGCGTGTTTACGGGATGTCCGTGAAGGCATCGCGGGGCCCTGTGACGTCAGCCGCTCCCCTGCGCTCCCTCTCGCAGCCAGTCAGAGGAGGGATGCTCTGAACGCAAGACTGCAGCATCTTCACCGAGAGAACGAGCAGGAAAAAGCGTCTCTTTCTCTTTCTGAGTGTCCCTGCAGCTCCGCGTCTCCGGACCGTCCTCACGCACCCCGTCAACCCCTGGGTGTCTTCAAGCTCGGAGCCAGGACACGATAAGAAGACAGAAATTAGAATAGAAAACCAGTAACGGCAGCGGATTTATTTTCTATTATTATTATTATTGTTATTCCTTCACCGACCTTCTTTCCTTTCTTTCTTTCTTCGGTTGATTTGGCCTCTTTGTCTCTCGGTTGTGTTTTTTTGTTTTCTTTTATTTATTGTCCGTCTCGCTGGCTGTTGCAGAGGAGCGCCACCATCCTGCACCGCCTGACATGAGTACAGCGGAATGACACACATATCCTAGCCCGCATATCACAAGCTTGATGGAAGATTGACGCTCCATTTGCACGTTTTTAGTAGCCTAGATCATCTCCATCTGCAGAGGTTTTTCGGATTTTTTTTTTCCTCCAGCGCTTCTTTCTTTCTTCCTTTCTGTCCCTGCGCAGCATCTCTGTACGCACGCTGAGACGCACCACGGAGAAAAACGCGCAGCTAACCTTCCCCGTCCGTAAGAAACAGGCGTATTTTTCCAATTCCTAAATCGCTTTTTCGCCTTCTCCAAGGACTCATCTGCACGGCTGCGCTGCGTAAAAAAACAACAAACGGGAAAAGGGGGGATTTAAACGCAAACGCAGCGCAAAGCATCCAAGAGCAAGCTCGAAAATGATGGCCGGCGGAGCTGTACAGCAAAACGGGATTTTCTCAAATCCTCACCATCACAATCAGCAGCCACACATGGAGTCCGATCCCCCGGACTCGCGTAAAAGACCCCTGGAGACTCCGACGGAGGCCAGCAGCACCAAACGCACAAACACGGGAGGTAAGAGCAGCGATGGGGATGCGGGGAGCTGGTCGGTGAATGTTGCTTCGTCCTGAGGCAGGCAGGCAGGGAGAAAGGGAAGGAGAGCAGGTTGATCTGATTCTTGACGTACACAGCGGCATGTTAGAGACGCAGAATAACAGATTTGTGCCACAATTACGCATGATTTTACACATGAAATGCACGATTTTTCATTAAATGAGCGGTTTTCCATCAGATTTATTAAAATAATCCCGGGCCGCCGTTGCTGATGGAAAGGAAACAATGAGAGGGGCTGAGCTGAGCTGAGCTGAGGGGGGATTTATTTGGAGGGAAGCCGGCGGTTCCCTTCACGTACATCCTGCCTGTTTCAGCCTCTTTACATGAACAGAATCGGGTGTTTTTTTTATTTTTTATTGCGTCTTCAGATTTACGCACACGCAGCCATGCACAGCGGCCATGCTGGAGCCAAAATCAGGATGTAAACAAGTGAAAGCCAGATCGGGCTGGTGCGTGATCGCTCTCAGGCTCTCATCCCGTCGACGGATGACCTTGTGATAATCTCACACATCAGCCACCATCGCCGCTTTGTGTACAATTACACAAGCGGATAAACAAGCGGACTCGCATTAACAGCAGGCCCGTGGCGAGCTCAGAGAGGAGAACAAGGGGAACCCAGAGCAGAATGCGACAGTGATAGTCTCTGTGTTACTGCAGCAGCATGTCAGAGCCGCCTGGATATTTTTATCATGCTTTGCTGTCCTGATTTTAAAGAACCTGCAGCACCCGGAGGGAGAGATTTTTATTTATAATCTCTAAAATTGTCCAATCATGTTTCTTCATTATTCTCTGGTTGGATGAAATATGGATATGTCACCATGGCAATCACCATATTTGGTTTTTGTTTACATGCTGTCATGCGCCAAAGCATTCCCATCATCAGGCATTACAACCATCAGTAGCCTATCCTGGCCATGCACCCCCATCATGGACATTTGGACATGCACTACACCTTTAAATGTGTTATTTACACAACAGAGAAGAAGAAGAAGAGGAGATGGTGAAGATTTTTAACATGCAGATAAAGATTCTGAGTGTACAAGACTCCTTCAGAAATGTCTGAATGACTGTTAAATCTGACTGTCACTGTGAACATAACAATCACAATACTGTGGGCACCTGTTAAGGAAACAAAGAAAAATCAATATAAGAAATACTTTATTGATCTCCCATTCAAGAATAAAACATGTATAAGCGTAGAGAAATTATCAAAAAATGTGACAATAGCAAGAATGAGAATAATATTCCGATATAAAGTGGCAGAGATGTTGAGAGAAAATCAGATTTGGTCATAAAGTCTACGTTTTTAGATAACCTGCACCTTTAATACTAAGATTAGGCCGATGTTAGTAATAATTTTGAATATATTGTCATGCAGCTGTTATATAATGATGAATCTGTGCAAATTTAACTATTTTCTTGTTAAAAATGCACCAAATATGTTTCCCGCCAGGACAGAAAAAACTCTAAGACACAGTTTTCACTCTAAAAGTCTCCACACACAGAAACACAAATTAAATGAATGTGTTTAATGTTTGTAGTGTCTCTTTAAAGTCAAAACTTAGGATAAGATTCTACATTTTAAGGTGACCTCTGAGATCAGGCTGATGTTTGTAATATTTTTTGAACGTACTTGCATGCAGCCGGTTTATAATGCTGTAATATATGTAATAATATGTCCCAGACTACACACACAAATTCATGACATCAGTTGAATGTGAGTGTATCTTAAAAGTCAAATTATATTAGATATTCGTCAAGATTTTGAGAAAAAATGTAGCTACATTTATAGATGACCTGCACCTTTAATACTAAGATTATTATTATTATATTATTTTTTGAATGTGTTTCTATGCAGTTTCTCTACAAAACTGAATGTAGATAAATATGACTATATTGATGTAAAAAAGTAAACAATTTGGCCCAAAATATGTTTCTTTTCCTGCAAAGAACTGTGTTTAGACTGAAATGGGGCATAAAACTGCACAGAAACACCGATCAGTTAAATCTTTTTAACGTCAAGTTTATCCTAAAAGTCAAATTTGGAATAAGTTGCTCATCGAGACTTTGAAAAAGATACATTTTAAGGTGACCTGCACCTTTAATTCTACGATCAAGCTGATGTTTGTCGTATTTTTTTTAATGCAGTTGCATGCAGCTGTTCTGTGATGTTAAATGTGGGTAAATTTTGTTATTTTTATGAAAACAAACAAAACAAAAACATTCAGTTTATCTCGTTTCCCTTCAGGGCTGAAACGTCTCTAAAACAGTGTTTAGTGTTGAGACTCTAATGGAACATAAAGCTCACACAGTAATGAAACGTGTGAACGTTGTGCAGCACATCTGTTTAGGAGACACAAATGTCAATAGCAAGACTTTATACTGGAGAATAATATTCTAATATAAAGTGGCAGAAATATTTAGATATAATGCTGAATTATATTATATTATATTATATTATATTATATTATATTATATTATATTGTATTTTTTACTTTCGTGCCCAAATATGTCTCCTGTCAGGACAGAAAAGTCTCTAAAACAGTGTTCAGACAGCTGTTTCTCAGCCTGGGGGTCATGGGACTTTCCTGATTGTAAGGAGTGTAAGAAAACAGCACAGCAGGCCTGTAAACTCAGCATTTCATTCACTTCTGTGAAGAAAACTAAATTATATAGTTGTTTTTTTTTTTAAAGATCATATTATTATCTAAGATATGAAGTTAAAAAAATCTCCCAGGATGAGGACACAGTGAAGACCTGAAGAAGAGCTTCACTTTAAAACAACCAAAGAGCAAATAGAACAACGACCTGGTGTCAAGGAGAAAAAAAGAAGCCTGAGTTAAAGAATAAAATAAAATATGTCACTTAGTCAGGGGTCATCAGTCAAACTCAGTGATAGAAAAAAGTTTCCCTTAAGGAAAAAGTCTGGGAAACACTGGTTCAGACACTAAAGGGACATAAAACTCCTCACAGAAACAAATGAATGAAATGTAGTTAGTGTTTCCTTAAAGTCACATGACCAGTGCCTGAACTATGAGTCAAATCTGAGATAAATTACAAAAACAAAATGAATAAAATATGTTTAAAAAAATCCACTGTAGGTTTGATCAGAGAGGAAACCTGCTTCATATCAGAGGTGGTCACCCTGCTGAGGTGTCAGTATTGACCTGATTTATCAGTCTCACACTGAAACAACCACAATGTTTCCCTCGCAGAGCTTTACATTTTAAATTATCTTCTGCAGGGCTGCACAATTTATGAAAACATATTAGCCAAATTGCAGAAGATGCAGTTTTTGTGTGACAAAACAGCAGTGTACTGAAGTACTGAATGAACATAAATCTCGTTCTCCAGATGAAAGAAAACACGTTCTCCTGAATCTACTTTACTCCAAGTAGGTGTGAGGGTTACAGGAATGTCTTAAGAACATAAAATCTCAATAGGCCTGCAGAGTCCTGTCCCTTTAAGTGCTCAGTGACAGGTGGCACAATTTAAACAACAACAAAAAAGACACTCTTTAGTCTTCAGTGTGACCCTGACAATCAATAAGTTTTTATCTTTTTGTAGATTTTTTGGGGTGTGTGTGAGAGAGTCTTGTTTTTCCAGCAGAACAGGACAGTCATTTTTAACAGTTTCTTCAGCTCTGGTCAGGAAACATGACAGCTGTCCTCAGGAGGAATAATTAGACAGACAGAGAGAGAGAGTGTCCGGCTGAGGAGCTGAGGAGGGGTGAGCTGCAGGTTAGCCAGCGTTGTTTAAACTGCAGATCGATGCAGCACTCGGAGCACTAAAGCCCCCACCCCCCCTCCCCCCTGCACGCTGCGCACTGTATGATAAAAACCCTCAGACCGGCCCTCAGGGGACCGTCCTCCTCCTGCCTGCGTAAACAGTCAGACAGCTCGTCCATTTAGACAAATGAAAAGGTTGGGATGATGATGAGGAGGATGATGATGACGACGAGGAGGAGCACCAGGCTTTTTTACTCAGGCAGGGAGGACGGCCGCCGTGCCGCCAGGTCGACCCTCCCTCAGCCGGCAGCATCGGATGACACACACACTTCACCACAGCCCCTTTAAAAATAAACAACAACAACAAAGAGGAATCAGAGCTTGGCTGCAGGTTGAAAATTTTGCACTGACAGCTTTAAAAAAAAAAAAAAAAAGTCTTTTTTTGTTCCAATTATATGGTCGAAGAATTTGATATTCACAGCTTGAATTAATCAGATGCTACAGATGAGATTAGCCTAAACGATTCTTTTATTTTGCACTAATAATAAGATGCAGAAAGTGTTTTTTTATTTCTGGCCCTTGATGCAAAATATTCACCTTGTAGCAGCTGATTTTTTTTATTTTTTATTTTTTTTACCCAAATTGCTTTTCTATCTATTATGTTTTTTTTGTATTTATATTTTAAGCTGCACCCAGGCTGCAGTTTTAGAAAAAAAGTTCTAGAAAAAGTGCTGCTAAGAGATCTTAATAATTCTGTGTAATGTTCCTCTGTATGATTAGTTTACGCCACACACTCCCCACCCCTGTGCTTCCTCTCTCTGTAGTGGCCTTCCTGCAGCCCCTATTTGAAACTGAAGGCATTGTATTCCCTCACCAAGAAACTGAGACTCATGGTAAGAGAGACTTTGATTTTGATCTTCTACCTGTTTTATAATCTTTACTGTAACCTTCTTCAATGCTTCAGGACTGATTCAGCAGCGACAAATCTTTTTTTTTTTTTTCTTCTTCTGCAGACTGAAAGTCTAAAATTTTAGGGGTCCGACTGCTGCAGGGCCTGACATTTAAATAGGCTTTAACATGTAACACCCTCATATTCTACTCATGATCCAGGATAATGCATGCTGATATTGTTTATACTGTATGTTGATCAGTTCCATAACATCCATTTTCATGCTTTTTTATACAATCTCAGTGTTTCTTTTGTCATGATACGCGACATTGCTGCACAGATGAGTCCTGATGACCTTTGACCTCATGCTAGCCGTGTTGTTGCCATCAAAGCGTTTGGGTTTTATGACTGCTGATGTTTAAAAATGTTCACTGCTTGTGCTCAAAGTGTGACATGTGACGGCTACAGAACAGGGCTGGGCAATATGTCAATATTATATATCAAAAGATCTGAGACTTTATTGCTTCTATTGTTTCAGTTTTACTTATTTATTTGCTTTGTTTTTATTACTCTAATGCTCTTATTTTTTATTTTTCCTTTAGTTATTTTATTATTTCTGTTTATATTGTAATTATTACCTGATTCATATCGTATTTATTTTGACATTTTGCGTCCTGCTTTTTAGCGTCTTTTCTGTCTTCTTGTCTCAACTTATCTTCATTTGGTCTTCGTCTTGTTTGGTCTTGTGTCACTTTCCAGCTCTCTGCCTCGCTTTGCCTGTCAAAGCCTGTCATAAATTAAGTTATTATTATTATTATTACCACAGCTGCAAGGATTAATAACTTCTTACTCAATTGCTAAATTAATCACCAACTATTTTGATAATTTCTTATTTATTTATTACAGTTTGAGTAATTTTTAAAGAAAAAATGTCAAATTTCTCTGATTTCAGCTCCTTAAAAGTAAATGTTTTCTGATATCTCGCCTCCTTTATGACAGTAAACTGAATATCTTTCGGTTGTTTACAAAGCGAGACATTGGAGGAAGTCATATTGAGCTTTGGGATACACTGATCAACATTTTTCTTTTACCGTTTTCTGGCATTTTATAGACCAAACGACTAATTGATTGATTGAGAAAATACTCAAGAGATTAGTGTGTTGTCTTCTCCTAGTTTTAAAGGTGAAATCTGTAAGATATTTACTGTAATAAATCATAAAATGACCATTTTATGTCATCAGAGATTAGGGAGACATGCTAAGTTGAAATACTTGCTTCCCCCCATTTCGCCCACTCGCCCATTTCATGTTAATTAGAGTTTAAATTCATGCCGAATATTCACAGAATGAGTAAGTATCTGTTTATACGTTGTAAGAACTCATTAATTATCTTTTAGGAGGAGCAGATGTTTATAACGGTTAAATTGAGCAAAATGTTAATGAAGTCTGGCAGGCAGTTGCTGAACTTAAACTCCAGTGTGTATTTTCAGAGCAGCGGTCTTTGTTTTCAGGATAACACTCATAACTCTACATTAACAGACAATTGACAGTTATAAACTATTACTTGTTGTCAATTTATGAGGTAAATGAAACCGCTCACTTCAACCACAGGCTGTATATTAAACAGGATTTCAACCTATTTTTTGTAGCAACTCCAACTTGTGATTTGGACTGCAGGACTCATTTTTGGACACAAAATCGTTACGTATTGCTCCTTTAAAAGCTGCATTACAGTGAAGTGATGTAATTTTCTGACCTTACAGGCTGTTCAGTCTGTTCTATTATTTGATTTTACCCATTTAATCATTATTACATCGCTGGTGATTATTTATCAAAAATCATTGTGTTAATATTTTGTAAAAGGACGAATAGTCAATCCTACAATATTTAAAATGATTTAAAAGAATAATGAGATATATGTCTTATATCGCAAAATAGTCTAAAAATATCGAGATTAGCGCTGCAGCTCATGATAATTCGTTTGTCCTTCATTTTCTTAATTAATTGATTGCTGATTGGTCTATAAAATGTCAGAAAATGATGAAAAAATGCTGATCAGTGTTTCAACATCCTTGTTTTGTCCACAACCCAAAAATATTCAGTTTATTGTTTGTTTATTGATATTTAAGAAGCTGAAACCAGAGAATTTCAACTCTCTTTTTATTAAAAAAAAAAAATACTCAAACTGATTGATTGATTATCAAAATAGTTGATAATTGATTAATAATCAGTTAATTGTTGCAGGTCTAATAGAGATATTATTGATCATTCTTATCGCCCAGCCCTACTGCAGAATACACACAGTGCAGCTGCTGTTGAGTGAAAATCACATGACTGCAGTGATGAATCTCGACGTGCAGAGCTCTGAAAGAAAGAAGCTTTTCAATCACAGATATTTCTCCTCATCGGAGCAGAAAATGATCATTTTTCTTTTTTTTTTACTCAACAACTGCAGCTCAGAAATGCACCCAGAGGCCTTTAATGCAAAGTGTTTTCCAGCGTGGATGAGACGTGAGACGTTTAATTCAAAGAAAAGACGAATTTTTCCACTGAGTTTCTGGCTGGTTTGTGTCCACGGTTTATCAGGACGTGTGTGTGTGTGTGTGTGTGTGTGTGAGGAAATGGGAGGTGACATTAGAGAGAAAGAGCCGGTCAGCTGTCAGACAGTAGGAGCAGGGTGATATGGGACTACTGTAGCCCCCGAGGGTCATAAATCACGGCAGCCACGTCTTATAAAAAGCTGAAGGTCTTAAAGCAGAGAAGATCAATGAGTCGCTGCGGTCGCTGCTGCTGCTGCTGTTCACAGCCCTCCTCCACCCTCCACCCCCCCACCCACAGCCTTTTAATCCACCAGTCCAAACCCATTCTTATCGCCGCGGCCCCCACCTGCCCCTCACCCCTCAGCCCCGGCCCAGCAGGGCCCCCACCACCACCACCACCACCACATTAAAGGAATTTGGATTTCCCTCTCATCATGTACATACATGATCAGAGACCTTTAATGAGGTCATTGTTAATATTTGATTTAGTTTCAGAAGTTTAAACTTAGATCATTTTCAAACTCATACTCCATCGTGATTGGCTGAGTGAATAAGCTTCCTGCTGCTTGTCGGCCAATCAGCGACCAGTATTTTTACTATGCAGGGTTTTTTTTATCATTCATTTTAAATGAGGCTACATTTATTTGAAGGAAAAGGTCATGAAGAATTGATTATTTTCCAGTTAAATGCATATTTGACAGCAGAAAGTTAAATCTGGCAGGGTTCATACGAGTGCTGGAGATCCTTGAATTTTCAAGGTTTGAAAAGTGTTTTGATTTTGGATAAAGTGCTTGAAAATGCTTGAAATTGTAATTACATTACTTCCATAATAACCTGACAGAATAATTTTGCTTTATAGATAAAGAAATAAAACAGCCGCGTGTTGGTTAAGTCAAATGAAAGTCTACTTAATGACAGGTGACACATTTTAAAACATGTCTGTATACGAAGCATTATTGTGGCTTTGGTGGTGCAATAACATCAGATTTAACGTGATTAAAACAAGAAATAAAACACTCTGAGTATATGTATATAAATATGTAATTTGTCACAGCTGTGAGGTGCTGGAAAAGCTTGAAAATGCACCTTGAAATGCGCTCGCGTTTGACTTTGGAAAAAGCGTAGAAACCTTGATGTGGATATCATTGAGTCTCCGGGAGAATTTACAGCAGCACTGGCGTTGAGTTAAATGATTTTACAGTATCGAACAGTCAAAAATGATTCAGGATATGATGATATCCAAGGCTGCTGAGAATCACTTGGAAATAAGACATTAAATCTGATTAAAATGCCATAAATATGTTGCTAAATCGCTTTATTTGCCAAGAACTATTAATTTGCAGAAAGAGTGGCTTCAGTGCAGAGACACATCAACAGTATTTATGACGCACGCAGGCTGAAAGGCTAAAGCATACATTTTCATTTACCCCTCACCTTGTGCAGAGTGCATTTGTTTGCAGTATTTTGTGATGATTATGTGTTTGAGTTTGAGTATTTCTGTAGAAGCCCTGAAATAATAAGAATTCATTATTTTCATCGTGCTATTTTGTCTCCTCTTGGTAGGAAACAACAACAACAGCATCCAGACCATGACCAGGCTTAAAACTCTCCACCGACTCTACAAACTGATGTTTATTTAGAGTAGTGGTTTTCAAACTAGAGTCTGAGGACCCAACAGGGGTCCTTGAGTGAGTTGTAAGGGGTCCCCAGCAAAATATTTTAACTTTTATGACTTTTATAAGAAATAGGGTTGACCATTTTGATTGATTTTAATTTATAGTGATCCTGGTTTGATCATTGACTATGTAGACTTTATTATCTTGCAGCTTAAACATGTTTAAAAAGAGTATTCAGGGTATTCTTGGTCAAATGTGCATCTATTGCAGAGCTCCTTGACATCCAGTTGCATATTTTCAGCATTTTTCCTTCATTTTCCTTCCTTCATAAATCAACAAGTGATCAATCATTAATGATTAGTAAGATTAAAAACACGTCTTTTTGTCATTTGAAGTTTTATCTAAACAATTCTAGCAGCACAGTAGTTATTTGAAGCATGAATTTATTAAGCATGAACAATTTAAACAAACAGAATAATAAAATGTGACACAATTCTGCCATTTCTAGACAAAAAACCTGTTAGCTCTGCAGAAATTGTTCACAAAACATACATTTTTAATAGGTTAAATTCTTAATGGCCACTAATCAATAAATGGTAATAATCATTAACATCCCAGGCATATAACCAATACTGATACTGTGATACCTGGAATACAGCAGCTTCTCTCAGACTAATAGAACTGAGTCAGATTCAGTCCATTCAGACCAAACGCAGCTCTCAGGAACAAACTGCTTGTATAAGCCATTACTGTAAGAAGTCTTATGTAAGCGCAAACAAAATAAATTGGATGTTTCTTTTTTCCGTTTTCATGTAGGTGGTCAGAAAATGAACATGCGAGTGGGGACGCCCACAGGTTCAGCAGTCAGGGAAAAGTTTGCTGACCTGGACGCACAGAGCGTTCAGTCCTCGCATCACTTTATAAGATGGGATTTTCTTTTATTTCCTCTCCTCTCCTCTCCTCTCCTCTCCTCTCCTCTCCTCTCCTCTCCTGTCTGTAAGATATAATACATTCATTTAGTAAATGGATGGACTGGCAGCGGGGATGTTGGGAAGGAGGAGGGGGTGGGGCCTTGAAATGCCCTTGCCAAGTGACATTAGGGGACTCGCAGTAGGGCGGAAGATTTCGATGTGTGCGCCTGTGTGTGTGTGTGTGTGCATTAGGTAGTCATCTTTGTGTTTTCTGTCTGACCTAAGTTGCAAAAAGCAGAGCTGAAGAGCGTGAAGAGAATGCAGGGTCTGTTACTGAACTTCAGTACGTTTTATGGCACCGACCGAATCACGTCAGTACCATCGAGTATCAAAAAACGCCTCGTCATTTGACACCAAATTTTGATATCGTTGGGAGTAAATCCCCAAGTTGTTGTTAATTTTTTATGTTGTAAAACTGCTTTGAGTGGAAAAACCAAAGAGTTAAAACAGAAAACTGAAGTTTAGCCACATTGTGATAAACAGATTTATATATTTTATATGTATTTTGCTGAAAAATGTGTAATCAGGACAGAAGACAGGATTTTAGAAATACTGAGGTCAAGAGTCCGAGCCATGCAGGGAGAGTCGGGGGGGGGGGGG
>JAJHUR010138239.1:0-12096 GCA_027495735.1 Lutjanus campechanus
AAATGGGTTGTACATACGTATACCCGCATATTGCTAAATGAAACGGTCACAGTTTGGTTGGGTTTAGGCACCAAAAATACTTGGTTAGGTTTCTGTATGTACATGCAGACTGACAGACAACCTGAAAACATAATGCATGGCATGGCTGTCCCAGAAACAGTATTTTTGGTGCCTAAAACTAACCAAACTGCAGCTCTTTACACAGCGATATACAGACGCAAGCGGTGCACCAATAAAGGAGCTACGTTCTTATTGTGTTCATAGTATTGTGTTCTAAGAGGCAGATATAGCTTGATGTACAATAAATCAATAAACCAAGTAAAATCCACAAACACAAGATATGTGAACAAGATATGACAAGAGCTGTTGACTGATGCTGCTAATATCTGTGGTGTGTGTGTGTGTGTGTGTGTGTGTTTAGCTTTTTTGCTTTTATTCAATATCAAACAGTAGAGAAATAAGGGGAGAGATGGGGGATGACATGCAACAAAGGATTCTGGCCTCAAACCCTGGATATTGAGATTACATAGTCAAGATTTTTAGGCTACATTCAGACAGAGTCAGGCATTGTGGTGATTAGCTACAGGGTTTTGGAGTGGTGTGGGTGGTGGCAGGGATGTTTATTTGTGCTTAGAACATAACTGCTGTGAAGCAATCGGGAAATAATGTTTTATTTTTCTAATTCAGCGGCTTTCTTGCTACCAGCTCCGTCTCCTCATTCAGTCTCTACTTTGCATGACCACCACTGTGCTCTTTTTTCTCTCGCAAAACAGATACGAGCCAAAGGAAGCTTCTTGGTGTCTCTGTTTTGCAGAATTAACTGCAGCCAGGAGCAGATGCTGAAGCTGGGTACATGAAATAAACAAAGCGAGGGCACAACTGAGAGAGCATCATCTTTGGTCCTTGAACTCCGCCTGAGTAGCGTCTGATTTCAGATATTTCAGGCTGTGAAGCAGTTTGATCACCAGCTCACGACTGGCCGCAGCGGCATGTCATCAGGTTGCGTTTCTCCAAAAGTTTACTCTGTTTAAACTTTTCTGCTGCACGCTGCTGCATTTTTTTTGTCGTGCCTCCCCTTCCATTCAAAATGAATGACGTGCCTGGCTTTTTCACTGCAATGCCTGATTCTGTCTGAATGTGGCCTTAGACCTCCAGGATGTCCTGTTTGCGATGTGTGTAATTTAAAGTCATGTTTCTTTCCTATCAGGCCAGTAAAGAATTTGAGAGAGAGGGAGACAGAGGCACAGACAGATGGAGAGAGAGATACCTCTGACTCAGAGACCTCAGTGGGTTTCTCTGTGAGTGTGGTGCTCTCAGTGAGCACAGCTCCATTGTAGTTGTTACATATGTCCTCGTCAGAGTAGTGAAGACCACCTGGACTGGGCCTCGGAGGGGATCTGGACGAACACACACATTAACAATATATATAACATTATTAATTATAAAAAATCAAATAACATGGAAAGAAAGTGTGTGTGCGTTTGTGTGAATGAGCGAGTGCACACCTGGTCCCGTTCTTCTTCAGAAAGGAGTTCTTGGTGTTGAGCGTTCTGCTGTTCAGCTCCAGAGCAGTGAATCCTCCGTTGTCCAGCGTTACTGACTCCTCCGCTGTGGACATGTGCTTCCCTGGAGGACAAACAAAGGAATTAGATGGAACTGGTTCAGATAAATACTAAAATTCAAAGCAGTTCAGTCACTCACATGGGGCAGTGGCTGAGAATTTTGTGTCCTGTGTACACTGAGTTTATGTTCAGTCTCTTGTTTAATTCATTGTGTGTTCAGCTGCCTCTCAGGCCAGAGAATAAGAAGCAAATGAAACCTGGACACATAATTTGGTGCTCAGGGAACAACCACACAGAATATCCTCGTAATTTATCCATCAATAACCACAAAAAAGGAAACAATAAAGAAAAATGTGTCCGCTAACTCTCGTTCATTCTTGTTTATGTGCTTATCCTGTCTGTGCTCTCCCCCCTCATATAACACCTCCCCTCACACTGTCTGATCGCTTCACTGCCCAGAGGTGGTGCCAACGTTTCTGTAGCAACTCAGATTAACAATTGTCCTGATGTAACCTGCGCTTGTCAGGACAAATTTTGTATTACAGCTGTTGGCATGTACAACTTACTTAAGTCTGCATTTCTGCAGACTTTGCCTGAGGGAATTACCCACAGTTCATAGCGTAACGTTAAACAAGGGGATGCCCTGAAGCATAAAAAAAAAAAAAGGATAAACAAACTCACAGGATCACCAACTTCGACTGTACAAGAAAAAATAAGTTTACAAGTAAGGGTGTGATGCTGTTTTGACAAAATTGAGTAAATTGATTATTTGAGTGTTTTACATGGTTGACCAGGATTAAACCTCCAAGGACTGAGGCAAACAAAGCAGGAAATTAAAATAATACAAACAATAAATGAAGTAAAACCTCAAATAATAAAGACAAATACTAATAATATCAAATAAGACGTGTTGGCAACAAAATGTGTACTAGAAATAATAAAAGAATTTTTTTAAAGGTATGTTTTGAGAAGTTTTTTAAAAGATGTCTGACTGATATGTCACAAAGTGCTGTCCCAGTCCTATTTATACCATTTCAAGCCCTTTTAGCCTCAAACACCACCTGCTGACACCAGTTAAAGTACGTGAGGGTTCAGGTTTAAGCCTTTAGGGAGGACACTAGGACTGGGCAACAGACTTGTGTTACTATACTCGTTGTTCGGGACCGGTCGTTGCCGTGATGCATTCCCTAACCTCTTACAATACCCATTACAATCAAGTACCTGTGAACAGTGCAAGGAGTGTAATCACAAAAAATACAAAGGTTACAGTTAAGCGTGAGATCTCATTTATGTTAAATTTTTTGTCTAAGAAACAAGTTTAAGTTAATAAACAGCCTTTAAGGTTATGTTTAACTTGCTTATCCAGAAAGTGACGACGAGATGATCTAAACTGAGCTGACAAGAATGCGCATACATGAATCAGACATACAACACTCGAGACGCGAGACGTAAGGCACCACACCTCCACGAAATATCTTTTCAGGGTGTCCCAGAAACATCTTTTAACCATCTTCAATTTAGTTTTCTTTTCAACACAGACAAGTCTAGCACATAGCATAACTACGTACAGGAAACAGGAAAGAAGAAAGTTGACTGAGGTTCTGAATGGGAGGGACTTAAGAGGAGTCAATTCTAAAACCAAGTCTTAACCCTAAAACAGGCCTTTAAACTTGTGGGGTCCAGCATTTTGGCCCCTCAAAGCTGGTTAGCCCCCATAAGGACAGTGGGCTCAAGTTTTTAGACTCTACTAATATAGTTAAACAAGCATCCACACACACACACACACACACACACACACACACACACACACTGTAAAAGCACTACTGTGCCCACAACTGAGAGCATCACAGGAGGCCTGAGAGGAGAAGAAACTCAGATAAAAACAAGAAGAAAAGCCACAACATGAAGAACCAAAGCTTTAGAAGAGTAACTCGGCAACACATCAGACAAACAATGTTTTGTTTTGTTTTTTGTCAAAGTGAGGACGCAGTTTGTCCTTCAAGTCCATGTTAGTGAGCATCCTTGAGTAAGACTGTGATTCCTGCCTGCTCCAGGCTGCTGAGCTCCCTGGCTGACCTTGTGGAGGTGGTGCGAGCTAAGATGTAATAGAGCAGTTCAGGTTTGAGTATGAAACAATGGGAGGAGAGAGTTTTTTTTATCCTGTGGGATCCCTCGATGGAGGAGAGAGCTTGATCTGAACTGGGCTTCAGTTGAAACGAGAACCGTTTCATGCTAATTTTGGAGCTTTTATGAGGCCTAATACAGTAAGTTGCTGATAAATGAAGAATAAAAGTCTTGGAAATTAAACTCAAACTTCTTACAACATGTTACAGCGTTTAAGCAGTCACTCTCGTTCCAGTTTGGATTAGCCAGTCAAGTGTTATGTAACTTATAGTTGCAAGTTGTGATTTTTTTAATTAGCAAGCATAACCTAAATTAATACTAAAAACTGGTGTTAATTAAAAAGCTTATTTTCAGCATTAACCTAAAGCAATATTGAAAAACCTACAGAAATTAGAATGGGGCTTCAGGGAGATAATTTTTGCTGAGATGCTTCAGGGAGCTGTTTGCCCTGAATCACACTGGTGAAGGAACAAGGCTGACCTTGTTTTCCTCTCTCATACGGCCTCACAGGTGGAGTTGGTCCGGTAGGAACAAGACTGCTACAGGCAATTTTTGCTCTACAAACAGTGCAAGTGAAGTGATGCATGTCTCAACTCTTCAGAATCACAAAAAGTGGAGTACACTGTGATAAATCAGTGGAGGGTACGTGTGTTGCACCTGTTGACGGTGAGTGGAACAATGTAGGTGTGACTGAGGAGAGAAAAACACATCCAAAAACAATCCTTGAAAAAAAACAAAAAAAAAAAACATTTCAGCACAACTGAATGTTTCCCTGTAAAACATTGCCTTAGAGCGATCATCGGAGCCACAGACCTGTGCCGCAGGCCTTGTACTTGGTGCTGTGTCCATGCAGCAGCAGCGTGAAGACCAGGACCAGAATGAGGATGAGTCCCACCAGAGCCATGACCAGCAGGAACCACCACTCCTCATAGAACGGACGCTCCGACAGCGCTGCAGGCAGGGAGAGGACCGGACAGGAGGGAGAGAGAAGGAGGGACACGTATGAGGGAGACAGCAACCTTTCTGAGCTGTGGTTTGTCCCACAGGACCAGAGAACAACCTTCAAAGTCTGTGCCTGTAGGTCGGGTATTTTTAGAGGACTGAGGCCCTGTTTACATCTGGCATCAACACGGGTTGATGCTGGGTGATCTGATCACATGTGGACAGCGTATGTCAGTTCACACCTGGTATTAGAATGAGTCTCCACATGTGTCCCGACTGAACCCCCAGTGACTGGATCTCTCTTCCCCACTTTACATGCAAACACCTACATACCTGCATCATAGTATCCATTTGCAAAGGACCAAATGTGTTGTTGTTTTTAACTAGCGGCCCAACATTAATAGCCAACATGCTGGGACAAATGGACTTTGTTTGTCCCAGTGTGTTGGCTGTTACTGTGTGCTAATGTGTTGGCAGACACAATGCTTGTTACGGAAATACAGAAAGAAACATTTCCAGAATTTCCAAGAAGGCCCAATTTAAAAAAGAATTCGCTATAAACACCTTTTCACAATATTTATAAAGTTTCTCCTATCTCAGCAGCTCTTAAAATAGTGTGTTTTAAAGGGAGTCTGGGCACTCTCTCCATGGATGACAAAGAAGCAGCCTATAATGGTTACTGTTGAATGTATCTGTAAAGTTTGACACATTGTCTCTCAAGAAAAATTTGCCTTCTTTTGTGTGAATGGTGAAAATAGTTGAAACAGTGTGTTCAAACACCCAGCTGATAAATGTTGGCAGGCAGACGCACTTCAGGCACGGAGTAGCCACTGTGTACTGACATAATGTTTTAATAAGGAAAGAAACAACTTAATGTATTGCATTTAATTCAGTTTCGGCGTTTAGCCGCTTCGCAAAGTTTAAGTTTCTCCTCACTCAACAACTCTACAAATTGTGGTTACTAGTTCAGTGGTGAAGTCAGCTGGAACAGACAGGGTGTTCACCCAGATCACCTCTGAATGTGGTCTGAGCGACTGGATCTCAATGTGCCTTCAACACCTCTTTGGTGCATTCACACTTTTATGTAGTAGGGGTGTCATGATTCTCTAAATTCACGATTCCAATTTGACTTTGATGTTGAGGTCATGATTCAGTTTGATTTTTTGATTTAAACATTTTTTTGCACTGACGGCTCTGCCATTGTTAGACTGTTGGGTCTTGATTTGTAAACACTAACAGGTCATTGGTTTTATGTCCTGACAACTGTTCAAATTCAACTTTAAAAGGACCGTCTGTATGGTATCAAGTGTGATATAACAGTCAGTAAGCTATGCTGTGCTGTCTGTGAAGTGTTTCTTTGGACACGCACTGGACACTACAAGTGGGCAGGGATGGAGAAAAAAATATTGTGAGAATCAACAATTCTGCCTTTTGCTTTGATTATTGAAACTGAAACCTCACTTCAGTTGATTTCTAATTAAATATCAAAATTTTGACACCCCAGAGGATCAAGAGCCGTCCACTTGTGATCAAATCACACAAGATGCATGTTAATGAGTCACTGTGTTGTCATAAAACTCACTCTACTGATTCTTAAAACAATCTGTTACAAACAGATCAGATCAGTCTGTTAGTTAGGGGAGACAAAGTTGAAAAAAAAAAGTCTGGATTTGAGACTTTTTCATTCTTTCATTTAAATATTTGAATTTGGTGTCATTCCACAGATGGAAAACAAGAAATGGAGCGATGCTTTCAGACTGTCGTCTGTTTGCTCAGTAAACACAGTTGTAGTTGCATGACTCTGCCTCTAGATGGCAGCAGAGTCAAAAGCTAGTAACGGTAAATTCCTTCAGTGTTTCCAACTGATTCAGTCAAACCCAAATCACACAAGTTGGATCACCCCGGATTTGCTTGATCTCCCCCAGTGTGTGTGTGTGTGTGTCTGTGAGAGTGTGTGTGTGTGTGTTTACCAGCGAGAGCGGCAGAGGGTGTACTCGGCTGTCCGTAACCATAGCGATTAACGGCAATGACTCTGAACTCGTAGCTGATCCCCGACCTCAGGCGCTCCAGCGGCACTGAGACAGACCTGCTGGTGGGAGGGAGGAGTCGGATGAAGGAATCCCACACTCCTTCATCTGCAGAGAGGGACAGAGAGATGCACACATAGTGAGAGAGAGGGGGAGACAGAGACAGAGAGAGAGAGGGAGGGTTGCGTCACAGTTTGACAGGCGGACAAAGACGAGAGAGAGGCTGCTTCATTTGGGAATTAGTCTCTTTCAAATGTTAGAACGTGATGAAAGAAAATTATAAATTGTCAAATTACATTTAAAATAATGATGATGTGATGAGGATGATGATTACTGTTATTACCAAGAATAAAATGGGGATTACCATTATTATCAGTAGTAGAATAATAGTAGAGTCTACAGTCTGTCCTGCAGAGTGTTCAAACAGACACTCCCTTTCTGTATTACACCTCTGGTGATGTTTATTAGGAAATTGCCGCTGACTTGATTTGCTCAGCAGGTCTTAATGAATCTGGTGAAAGCTGCACTCACTGAGGTTTAGCGCAGAGCCGTACTTAATCTCCGTCTTGATGAAAGAAGAGAACTAATGAAAAGGTAAAGTTAATGGTTGGGCTGTGTGTGGCGTTTGTGTGTGAGCTGACCTGAAGCACGAGCCTCAATAACGTATCCAGTGACAGGCGCTGCACCGGTGTCTCCCTCTGACCAGTGGATAGCGAGCGCAGACGACGTCTTGGTGATGGACATTTCCATAGGCGACCCAGGGGAGCCTGTAGTGTCAGAGAGGGACACACACACACACACAATTGTTTTTGTGACTTAAGAGGACACTGCACTGCAGGGGTGGGAATCACCACGATACTCCATGATACAATATTATCACAATACTAGAACTCACAGTACAAAACATTTTTCCTCACAACATGATTAATATGGTTAATACACACATACACAGAGTTACGGCCACACCTACCTTGTACAGGCTGAGCAGTGATGTTTGCTTGTATCGGCGGTCCATAGCTGACTGTGAGAGCCTGAAGACTGAACTCGTACGTCGCTCCTTTGACCAGGTCTCGAACCTTCAACCATCGCTGCCAGCTACCCCTCACGTCCACTGTCACCACTTTAGTCACTCCTGCTCTCACACAGACCATTTGAAAAGAAAGTCAGCATCCTCCTCAACATGTGTCTTTGTGTGTTTCTGTCTAAAGCCCGTGGGTGTATACCTTGTACAGGAGCAGTGGGTTTGTAGATGACCCTGTAGCCCTCCAGCTGTCCGTTGGGAGTGAGCGGAGCTCCCCAGGACACATTGACACTTCCCTCTGTGACCTCTGAGAAGGACAGGTAGCTGGGCTGGCCGGGAGCTGCGGGACACATGGAGGAGGTCAAATGAAATAAGACGAATAAAGGAAACCAAACAGACTATAATACGATGCTCCGCTCCGTACCAGACTGCAGGGTGCGGGCCCCGCGTGGGTCACTGGGTGGCCCGTCTCCAGCCGTGTTGAAGGCGGTCAGAGTGACCAGGTAAGGCGTGTAGCTGGTCAGGTTGGTAAGATGCACACGGGTGTCTGGGACAAAAATCACCTTGACCTTCTCACTCTGGTTCTGCTTGTCCCTCTCCCAGTAGTGGATCTGCAACACAGTAAAACGCTATCAAACAACGTCCTGCTCCTACTCTCTCCTCTCCCTCACTTCAGTTCTTCCAACTATATATATTATTTACTTTCTCCTTTCCTCCTGTGATCTCTTAATCGATCTATATAATATTAAGAGTGCTCATGTACTGTTTTACAAGGAGGAGAAGTTGGTTATAGAGAGATTTGTTTGGTGCTGACAGTTTAACAGAAGGGTAAAGAAGGTGTAATTTCTTATGGCAGAAACCACTGGTCTGGTCTAGACATACAAAGGGAACACAGCACTCCAGTTCAGGCCAAATCAGGGCTCTATTATAGTCCCAAGTGAACACGTACACGGACAGCTGTGGACCCCACAGATGCCCCTAATAGTTCTGTTTATACTACTTTCTGGAGTGGGCATGCTCCACACTTGTGCAGTAGATCAACACTTGAAGTGGCCGAATGAAAAGGTCTGTGGACAAGTCTGTGCAGTCACAACAAATTGGGGGGTACATGGAGGGCCGCACAGAGCCTACACATATACCTGCTGATGACGAAATTTAGGTCATGCACTCGCAGATGTAGACAACATAATACCAGATTTACACTGACTCCCCATCCGTTATCTAATTAATTTTGATTCTTCTAATTACTTTATAACATGGTCCAGCTCTGCATCTACATTTCAGAACTCTTAACTCCTCATTCAGCTCTGATCAGATCAGAGAATCATGCTGTTAAAAGTTCCTTGGTCCAGGCTTAAAACAAAAGGGAATCATGCTTTTTGAAATCCATTTTTTATTGCATTCTGTCTGCAATGCTCTTTTAAATTTTTGTTTTACTCCTCTATGATTCAGTATCTTCTACACCTACATTGTGTGGTGTTTTATCTTGTGAAATAAAGCTCACTATCTTTAATATTTTATCATAGCTAAGGACAATATAACTTTCTCTTCTTCTTCTTCTTCTTCTTCACACACCTACTTTAATTTTAACAGCACTGATTTAGAGATGTATTGATAGATCTCAGACACACTGCACAGTTGAGTAACATGAGACTGACCTTATAAGAGAAGTAGAGAAGTGGATGTAGCCACTGTGACATTACTCATTGATTTGTGGAGTACCATTTTGGCATTATGGCCATTGCCATCCTGCTTTTTTGGAGCCAGAAGTGACTATATTTGGATGAGAGGATGGAACTAGCGAGGTTGCTGTGGTAGCCATAGAAGCCAGAGACATATATACATAGACGCCACTTTGAATCGCTTTGGCCTGATGGTGCGAACGTCGTCACTGTATCGGTCTGGGCAAGACCGGCCTGTAAACTAATACACGTAAATGGGAGAGCTGTCATTTTCCCATATAAAGAACATTATAATATTTACATTTCTCAACTGATTTTAAGGAGTTATTTTACATTTAAGCATTTTAATTAATCCAAGTAGATCATGAACCCTTGAATGAACAAATGTAAACATTATAGTGTTTTCAAGAAAAAAACCACACTGCTTACCTGTTTGCTTGTATTTGTTTATCGGCCAGTCTTGCCCAGACCACATGGGGGCAACCCTCACACATGATCCAAAAGTCAATTCGGCATTAAATAAATTAAGAGTAAAGTCAACTCTGTGTGCCTGAGATGTTCCTATGACCGACCAGCACCTGCTCCCTTATACTGGGTGTGCAGAGAGAGTTCTGTTTACAGAACATCATGTTGTATTGAGGAAGACAAGGAGCTAGCAATTGAGACCACAAACTCATTAGGAAACTGTTTGCTGAAGTCATAATTCAAGTGAGTAGTATGGCCATTTTCTCATAGACTTACATACTATCAGACTTCTTTTTTGCAACCAATGGAGCTGCTCCCTGCTGGCCATTAGAAAGAATTCAGGTTTAAGGCACTTCCACATTGGCTCCATTTTTCAGACTGTAAAGCTATGTGCATGCTTATACAGTCTCTGTGTGAAGGCAATAATCATGGACATGGCCATTAACTTTCATGACATCAGCCAGTAATGAAGACACACGGACTACTTTGGTTATTCCCTGTAAGCTTAACTAGAACAAAGGTCACCTAATTATTGTACCCAGTATGATGAGATCAGTATTAAGACCTTGCAGCTTGTGAATGTCACAATTTAATGACACCAAAAATTGCTTTTTTCAATGAAACATTCAAAGCTATGATGGAGTAGGTTTATAGTTCAGACTCATTGAGGAAAATTATTTCTGTGGCTTTCTGTCACATAAGACAGACCAATTTATCACTCTCGGTTAAGTTTCATATAACTCTGGTGATTCGAGAAATGTGTTACTTAAATGACTTTGAAAAAAATGGAGTATTTAGAAATCCTGAATGACTTTTATATTGCAGCCTAGGTCACATACTTTTAATGGAACAGGCTGCATATAATGAGTGAAGAAAAGGATAAGCAATTCGCTTGATATCTTATTGCCAGTAAACAGCCTATATAAATGCATATCCAGTAACAAAATCTGTTTGATGCAATAAAACAGCTTGCCTCCTGCTCTTAACAGGTACTGGACAGGTGCATATCATCTGTAATATTCTTAAAACCTTCAGCTACTTGCTTTAAATCGGTACTTTTCCAAATCACTGCGTGTCGTTTAATCCCAGCTGAATGTAGAAAAAATATTTTTATCTATTAATGTCTTAGAAAAGAGCATAGAGCCCAGCAGAAAAAAAAAAGGGGATTGATTTGACATGTGAAAAGCCTTGGCTTTCTCCACACATACAGTCATATCAGGTATACACTAACAGCAAGGTTACAGAGGTGGTTGAGCCTCATGCATTAGAAATGAGGCAGAGTAAGTATCTTGTGTACACAGGAGCACTTACAGTGAAGAAACAGCCACAAACAGCTGTTACTATACCTACTCTCATGATAGTTAATTCACTGAAAATATTTTAGTGACAAGAAAAGCAAAAACACCAGAGGAGTGTCTGTTCTAGATTTGAACATTCACAGCTCAAGGAGGTTTTCACGTATCTAATCACACCACACACGACTCCTCAGCTCGTTTAAACTCTAATCAAATCATGAAACTGTAGCTTTTATGAGCAAAGACAGACTGGACATTTTATCTGCTGCATGTCAGTCAATCTGCGGACCATCAACATGGATAGAAAGTGAGAAACTGACAGATATTGATATCATTGATTAAATATCAGCGTCATCCATGTCACATCAGCCAACAACAACAGCAGCATAATGATGCCACTTAGTTTTCTTGCTATGGATGAGAACAACTCATCTGGGCACTACGCTCCTGTGTCACGCTCCCACCCCCTTCTGGGTGAAAACAACCACTCTAACCGTCAATACCAATTCTGAGGTCTTTGCCAGTTTAAATGCATCCTTTCAGTCTGCGCCCATGAAAGTGGATGAAGCTGACATTCAACCACCTTATTGAATCTTCAGATAATGTATTTCAGACATCTGTCTCTTTTTTTCTATAATCAAGACACAGACAATTAAGATTATTTTGCTGTTTTGTTACTCTTGAACCAAACTCCATCCTAAAAGCAGGTGATTTATGGTACCACCATATTTTTTCACAGTAAAAACTTACGCCATCACCATCAGACTCTTTTCTGATTCACTTTGATCTACAGACACAATTAGCACAAGTCATTTACTCAATAACATTATTAACTACCCTGTGATGTGTTTGACTCAGGCACACATATTGACTTGTTGCTTTTACTGCGCTTGTTTTCACCTAAAGGGAGACGATTGTGATGGTGACTGTGGGACGTGATGTATAGCCGCTCTCATCCATTGCTGGATGCAGTCCTCT
>JAJHUR010138240.1:0-12767 GCA_027495735.1 Lutjanus campechanus
TGAGGAGATATTGTTTATTTGATCACAACAAAATAAAAGGAAGATTTAGATAGGCCAGAGCTACTAAAATATCAGTTTTTCATCACTGCATCCTGCACAAACTGCTGATTATATGAAGATTATATTAAATATAAAAATATGAAGTTATCGGTTATCGGTATCGGTATCGGCCATGAGAAGCATGAAATTATCGGTTATCGGTATCGGTTGAAAATTTTCATATCGTGCATCACTGTTGTAAAATATATCAGATGGCTTTTTTAAGCTTCGTTGTACCCATGGATATGTAAATTAGATAAGATCACAATTCAGTCAGCCACTGTCCCCCAACCAAGGTGTCCCAACAGCCACTGCAGGTTAGAAAAGACCTCAGCCTTGATGTAAAAGTTGCAAAAAACATGATTTTTTTTTCACACAAAAAAATTAAAGGGACAGTTCCCCCACAAAATCTAAAATACATAATTTCCCTTGCCCCGAAGTGTTATTTATATATCTAGATTTTGTTGATGTGAGTTGCGCAGTTTTGGAGATATCAGCTGTAGAGCTGTCTGATCTCTCTCCAGTATAATGGGACAAGATGGCACTTGGCTTGTGGTGCTCAAAGCACCAGAAAATACAAAAAGTTACAAAAAGTGTTGTTTTCCAAAAATCATAGACCTTGTTGTGAGCAGTTTCATGCAGGAGCTACTTTCTTTCTAGTTGAAAGAAATTAGATCTGGTAGATTCCATTGTGGAAAGAAAGTAGTCCCTGCATGACACTGCTCACAACAAAGTCTGTGAGTGTTGAGTGACCTGGTCATGATTTCTGGAAAGAGACACTGGTTTTGAAATTTTCAGCACTTACAGCACCACAAGATGAGTGCCATTTAGTCCCATTATATTGGAGAGACGCTGACATCTCTATGGCAGATATCTTCAAAAACTCTGCAACTCATCAGAACTACAGATGAATATATAGATGGATAAAGCACTACAGGCCAGGGGAGAAAAATAAGGTTTTGGTTTTGGGGAGTGCTACTCCTTTAAAAAACTACAGTAATACAGAGAAGTTACTTAAAAAATATCAGGAAAACCTTACTTGTGATGCAATATTTACAGGAAAGAATCTGCTCAAAATTCATCCAGATAAGCACTGAATATGAAATGAAATATACATCAAATATGTCACTTAGTTAGAAGTTGTCAGTTTATTCAGTACAATAAATCACAACTTGGCAACCTAACAGCCACTGGAAAGTAATGTTACATGTGGAAGTGAAGTAATAGCATGATACCATGCTCTGTATTCATATTTTCGTGGGAAAATGTTTGCTCGTACTCTTCTCTTATTATGGATGTGTTTGCATTCATGTGTTTGACTGACAGAAAGGTTTTGTTTAAGGTCAAATGCCACAGCTGATCCAAACAAACTGCAGCACGGCCGTGCTGCATCTGTGACATGTGTCATTTCCCATTTATTATCATAATGTCAGGTGGAAGGAGCATCAGTCCAGTCACAAAGGTCAGTAGTTCACAATCCAGTTTCAATTTAAAGTTGAGACAGGCAGCACGCTGTCAAAACTGTGTGTTCAGAGAAAACCTATTGACCTGAACAGAGGGAGACAACCATGGCCACCACCATGGATTATCTGGATTATAGCCTCAGAACAATATATATATATATAATCTACTGTATTACATCAAACTGCATCCATTATTACAGTGATATGAACTGTGTAATGTCATGAAGTTAGTTATTTTTCTGTTTGGTTTAGTAGACAGTTTGAGATGGATAGGTCTTATATTACTGTATCAATGCCTCTGTTACACATTGAAGGTCTGTATTACGGCTGAACAATTTTGGAGAAATATCAAATTGCAATTATTTTGGCTGATATTGCAATTGTGATAGGATTTGCAATATTAGAGGAAAGGATAGTTTTTACATCATGATTCTCTTTTTCATTGAAAAACACATTAAAACGATGATGGTGTGTTATCTTTTTTCAGGGATCTGTTTTCTATAGTCTAGAGAATGATGTGTTGATCAGGACACCTCTGCAACAACACAAAATTCATTTAAAATGATATTTTGACAAGTATCTTGCCCTTAACAAATATTGCGCACAGGGAGTTTTTCTTCTAAACACATTATACATGGTAGAACACAGTTGCTGACAACATGTGAAAAGACTGAGAACTATGTAGTACTGAACTGACCGTTATTGATTGTTAGACCGTTAAACAGTTGACATGCTGGAGCCATGGTCCCCCAACACTGTATAAGCCCTATGAACCGACAAAGGAACGATACCGCCTCCCCCACAGCGGTCAGTTACAAACGTACCTTCAGTGACTCTCTCAGTCCAGATCAGCCCAGCAGTTCACTTCAGCTCACTTCAGTCCCAACAACCAGACACAGAAGAAAAAAAGAACATCCTGTCACTGTCCTCTGGCTCTGGTGGCTCAAACATGTCTGGACATGTCCAATAAAGCAGCTGTTTTAGGTTATTTTTCAGTCATGTTTTTCAGTCATTTTTCCACCAATCAATTGGTTGTTTGATCCATAAAATATCAGAAAATGTTGATCAAAGCCAAAGATGACGTCCTCAAATGTCTTGTTTTGTCCACAACTCAAAGATATTCAGTTTACTGTCAGAAAAGAGTAAAGAAACCAGAAAATATTCACATTTAAGAAGCTGGAATCAGAGAAGACTTTTTTAATTAAAATATTACTCAAACTGATTAATTGATTATCAAAATACTGTAGTTGGTGATTAGTTTAATACCATCTCACTGACATTTTTAGCCTCCTTCGTACATGAATATAAATAAAGACATATGTATATATAATATACACATATTAAATGCTTTATTAAAGCTGAAGTTCAGATATGAATCTTAATTATTAATTTGCTGAATGTCTTCCATAATCTTTTATTTATTTGTTGACCCAAATAAATAACCCACCCACTGTGGATCATGACCTGGTGTTTGGGAATGACTGCTCTAACATATTTTGTGTGTATCCAAGCCGGAGATCATCTTCCTCTGTGTCACAGAGCTTTGTTAGCTCAGTTAGTCATTAGTCATGTTGTACTCAGTGTTCACAGTGTGTTCACATGAACACAGACACTGTAACCATCCAGCTGCTAGAAATACAAATTAAAGCACCAAACGTGTATTTATCCACCACCAAATAACCACCCAAGTGCACTATTTCCTCATTCGAGCATTTAACATTTGCTAAAAATTACAGCACCCAGCTGTTTCATGAAATTGCTGAGCCCTTTTCAAAAATAAAACTTCATATCTGTGAGACATTTTTAAAGATTTACAACCACAACTATAAGTATACTCAGAAAACACAGAACCTGCACAGAGTGAAGGCCAGTGGTCCACTCTCCTGTGATATGCATGGTCAGAATTACTGCTTGTTCTCATGGAGTGTAAACTTCTATCATTTTTTCTTCATATCTCTGGTGGAGTTCCTTGCAGACAATTCACATATAAATGTAAGAGTATGAGTTGCATGATACATGAGTATTTACTAGGGCTGCACGATTGTGATATGCAATACAATTAGTGGGAATAATCATTTTTGATTGATAATTTTCATTTTTAATGAAAACAATGAAATCATGATGATATGATATTTGTCGGGATCTGTACAGAACAAATGTTTTCTTTCATCTGAAGAACGAGACTTTTAGGCCAGGGCTTCTCTGCAGCACTACAGTACTTCATTATCAAGCTGTTTTCTCACATTATTTCTTACAACCATTCACTGAATTTTAAGATGGATGTCATTTATTTACTTTATTTATCTTACCTAGCTGGATTCACGAGATCACGCGAGAATTCATCTAGCCAGGTTCCAAGCTATCCGTTTATGTCCGCACCAGAAGTGGTGCAGCCAATCAGCATCCTCAGAGTGTCTACTGGCAGCTGTGGGTGTGGTTTCAGGTGGACAGTGAGAAGTGTCCATGGAAACAGTTAATCTCATCAACATACAATAGCAGCTCCCGAAGAGGTTAGAGTAGATACTGTGATAGCATCAGTTATATCAGAACTGGAGAGTATTTCTTCATTAAAAGAAAAGCAAAGAACAACACTGAAGGCTTTTGATTGAAAAGATGTTTTCACTCTTCTTCCAGGCGGCTTCCGCTCGGTGAGTTGATCTAATTGGTTGAAGTTAGCCTGTTTAGACGTGACAGATGGTTCATCCAATGACCTGCCAAGTGTCTTTATGAAAGTGCCCGTCCTTTTCCAAACAGTTTATAAAAATGACTTGTGTCAGGTCGCAGTGTTAACAAAAGTGGAAAAAAATGTGTGTATTCAGATCCTCTCCTGATATTAACAGGTTCTTGTTTGGCCCATGCTAAGCCAAGTTTCATGAAGATCAGGCCAGTAGTTTTTCTATTATCCTGCTGATAATCCATCAGCAGATGAAAGAAACACACCAGACTTTTCAAGTGGTTTGAACATAAACCCATCTGTGGCTGTAGAAGATGCACCGGGTTTTCTTAGACCTGTACCACCATTTGCATCATACTTCGGCATGTGTGGCCATTAGTTTAAGTAATTGTTTGTTGAATTTCCATTAATACCTGACGTATCAAACATGATAAATACAAAATATCATATATGTAAATGTCCGTGAATGTTCTCATTCAGGTCCAGGTCATTGTAATCTCAGGAAAGATTAAATTGAAAGCAACTGGACTTGTTTAAATGTCTTTTTGAAGACGCTTCGCCTCTCATCCAAGAAGCCTCATCAGTTCATGCCTGTCATGCCATGAGCTAGTCTAACTAGCTCAGACTCGAGATTATATGTAAATGAAGTCTAGAGAATGATGTCTTGGCCAGGTCGCCTCTGCTGCACCACAAAATTAATTTAAAATGCACAGTAAAAACCAAATGCTCAGATTACTTAAGTAGTGCAAACATAAAATTTGTTTGGAAGGTCTGCTTCCTTAAAAATGTTGAGTGCCAACAGGGTTTTCTTTCTTCCGTGTTTATTAAATTAATAATTTTCAAGTAATAAAAACTTCAATGACCATGAAATAATGGGCTTTTACACTTAAAGTTATTCAGTTCTGTTAACTTTTTTCAGTCAGAGGGGTAAATTAAAATTCTGAGTTGTATTGTACTCAAAACATTTGAGTTGACTGAATCTGTACTTTCAATTCAACTGTAATGAGTGAAAGAGTGCATATAACACAAGCCCCAAATGTTTAAAGCTATAGTTGGTAATGTTGGAGAGCTAGCAAGATTTGAAAGTGGCACCTCCTCTAAGCTCCACCACCTCCTCCCCCTCCCGTCAGTGCTCCGTCTAAAACCACGCCCCACGTCGAATAAAAACACTCAATGCTCCGTGCAGGAAGCACAGATCCTATAAGTTAGATAAGCAGTATGTATTGACGACCGGCTTACACTGACAGAGAAGCTAATGTTAGCATTGGGCTAATACGAGCTACAAAAGTAGCCAAGTTGGCAAACGTTACATATTTATGAAAATAACAAATCCCCCCCGAAGCAAAACAAATAATTACCTGTCCAACAGAAAGACAGCAACCTCTGCATCACTTTTCAGGCCCTTCAGATGCCTCAGTTGTCTCCACCGCTCAAAGGCTGCACCGATGTTGACTCTGGTTTGTCCTCTAGCTTTATCCAGAGCCTTTTTCACCACAGCCTTTTCTTTCTTTCAGCTTTCTTTCCTTTGCCTGTTTAGCAGGGCGAGCCGTTACAAGTAACGCTGGAAGTGGTATTTTTGGCTGCATTTTCTCTGCTATAGTACTCTTATGAACTTATTCTGCTGCTAACTTAGTATTTCTGCCGAGGAGTGTACTGAATATTTCTGATAATGGTGAAACGTGATGAGTGCGCACACAGGGAGGAGGGAGGGACAGAGGGGGGTGTGGGCAGGACGAGACATGAAGGCATCTGATTGGTTCCTTTCCATTCGGACCGAATGGCAGGGATTGGTCAGAGTTTTTACAGGCCTGTAGATGACACAGAGGTCTGATTCTTTTCGTTCCTTTTTCTGAATACATAATGTATTAACTATTCTTAGGATGGAAGGACCATTTCACCCAGTATAACAAAAAGTGTTTCTGAACAGGATTACCAACTATAGCTTTAAGCTCTGAAACTTTTGAGTTTATGAACTCAATAAACTTTTTATGAGTAAACTTTTTTCTTTCTTTTTTCTTTCTTAAACTAATAATTTTCAATGAGGGAAATAAGGTCCCTAAAAAACAAATATTTCTAGAATTTTAAAAGAAAATTACTTTATTCAGTTCCTTATACATAAAACCATGTGCTATTTAAACTTAATATAGTAATTTATTCAGTTCTCTTAACTGAATAAATATTCCGAGTTGCATTAACTGAAAAAAATTGATTTGGCTTAAAGGGGAACTATTATGCTTTCTCCTCTTTTCTGACCTATAAATGTTGTTACAATGTTAGATACTCGTGTTAAACGATGCCAACACGTCAAATAATGAGGTTCGTGCATTTGGAAGTGAGTCCTGCACGCTGTTTTGGATGGCTCTGCACGCTGTGTTTTACACTCTTTTTTTAAACAGTGAGGTTGCATTGACGTTAATGCATGCCAGACTTACTTATATGGGAATGCCCCGGCATATGCTCTAAGCCTGCCCTCTCCCCCGCTCTGCTTCGGAAGTTGTATCGCTGTACGCTGCTCTGCTGTCTACAGCGATTTCACAGTGTTAGCACGTTGAGCAATGGCTCCCAGAAAATGTTTGTTCTGGTGTGAGGGAAAGTTAACTTTGTTTAGCTTTCCTAAAGAGGCAAGCACCAGGCAGAAGTGGATAGAGTTGCTTTTTCCCGGCCAGCAAAATAAAAATACCTCCATGTTTGTCTGTCTACGGCATTTTACACGGGACTGTTTGTCAACATGGGCCAGTATGAAGCTGGATTAGCCGAAAATAAAATCCATCCTTACGCAGCACAGGTAAACAGGTTATGACAATAACAAGCTCCGCCTACCATTCAGAGACGTCATGAAGTAACCTCTGTTCTGGAGAAACTTCAGGCTGTCCAGTCTGTACCTCCGGATCGGATTCAGGATCCAACACATACAGCTGTATTTCAAAACTTGTCATTTTCAAAAGACAAATTCTTAGTAAAGTTCACTGTTTACTCCTGCACCGGCTAAATGAGGAGGTGGGGTTCGGCACCACTCAGCAGCCCTTTGGAAGTCCTTGGGAATGTGACCAGTCACAGCAGAGTGGGCTCGGCGTGAGGCGTACATGGAGGAGGGCTGGGGGGTGGAGTAAATTACACAGACCGTTTTCGCGGGATGCAGGAAATATAAGGAGGAGATGCAGAGAGAGGCACAGCGTCCTGAAGATCTACAAAGCTTTGTGTGTGGGTTATCGTGTGTAGCTGCTCTATAGGAGTCCAAGACTCAATACAAAGGCCTGAAAATGAGTATAATAGGTCCTCTTTAATCAATAATTTTAATTTAATTGCGATTAAAGAGTATCTCCAAATGTTTAAGCTCTGATAACCTCCAACTCCTTTTTTTAAGCACTGCTGACTTGTTTGTATTTACAGTGTGGTATTTTGACACACATCTCACCTTTAAGAAATATTGTACATCCTGCTATTTGAAAACTGCTTAGACCATATTGCAATTTTGGTAAAATTTCGACTAATTTCCCTAATTTCTTTATGTGTCAGGTTTTACAGGGTGAATGCTAAACATGGTCTTATTGTAAACCTTCTCAAGTAGTTTTTGTGCCTAAACCTAATCAAACTGTGACTGTTTCACAACATAAACGTGTTAAAGAGGCTTTTTGGCAGCGTCTCACATAGACACTAACAATGTACTGTAGAGTCTAATATGACATTATAGGCCACCTAAGTGCATACATGCAGTCTTCTGTAAGTAAGACAAAGACAAACAAAAAAGGAACAAATAATACAAAACAGACAAACTGGGGGATACAAGATCTATTCAAACTGTATTCAGTCCTGATATGTGTGGTAGGTGTGTGCTTGTGGTTTGTGTGTTGTGAGTGGTGTGTGTGTGTGTGTGTGTGTGTGTGTGTGTGTAGTTGCATGTCAAGTGTTACACTGGGGTGGTGAATGAGGTTTGGAGGTAATACAGGTAATACACATGTTTGATACATTGATACTCTCCTCCTGCTTAACTGAAGGAGCGAGTGAAGGAAAGACGTGTGGAGAGAGAAAACCCAAAAACAAACAAACAAACACTCAAAAAAGACAATGAAATCAGATTGACACATGTTCTATATGTACATTGAATATGCAAAGGAATAGAGAGAAGAAAAAAACATAAAGTTAATAATTATCCAAAACCACACACCATGTGTAGATCTGCTGCCTGTAATGTCATGTGTTACATTAAAAATGTATGAATTAAGAAGTCATCATGCAGACACTGGAACATGGTTTAAAGTTCAGTGCATTTTGACAGTTGTATGTATGAGGCAGCAGCCTCAGTCAGATGTTGTCCGTATGCTGTGGGAGTAACTGAGCGTCTGCCTCCTTTACCTTTACTCGGTAATGAGCAGACAAAGTGAACAGCATTTTATAGTATCTACAGTGTCCTCACACTGGAAGGATGGGCGTGGCTGGTCCCCCTCCTTAGTGTCTGGTTTATTTTAAGGGTTCAGGTTCACAGTGGGCCAGTCCCCTCCTATAAGGGTCTGGGGGCAACCCAAAGCTGGTCCAATCAGTCAAGGGGAGGAGAAGGAGGGGGAAAAAAACAAGCCTGGATGATCCTGACTGACCGACCCTGGTGTCCAGTTCTGGTGCTCCTCCTCTTTCTATTAATAATATTATTTCATTTTGTAAATTTCATTATTAGAATTTTTATTATTTTTTTCCTCTCCTCTCTGTCCTTTGTCTCCCACACACTCCACACCCTCACTTACCTACCCACACACATACACACCACATGCACACTCACACTTGCACACCGTCAAACAAACCTTCTGCTATTCTGTGTCAAAACTGAATAACAGACCTGTACTTTCTGTTCTTACTGTTTTTCTTTCATAAATTGTTCTTTGTTTTGTCTCATCTCATGTCTTGCAATTTAAAAAAAGATGGGCGTGGCTAATGCAATGATTAGCTTCTAAATTGTCACTAGTGAACAGACCCAACCAACAGAATTGATTTCCAGGAATGGGGAAGCAATGCATGAACATTTATAAAGTATATAATGTGTCTTCATTATGGACAAGCTTCTGATGCAATCATTGTGCAATGTCAAAGCAAAAGTGAATTAAATTATATTTTAAAGACATCCCATTAGCAGGAAGCAGTGAAAAGAAGAAAATCCCACATGCAAAACTGAGCAGTCTAATTCAAAGAAGAAACAGCTTAAATTTCTGAATGTCAATCCAATTAATTTTACGCAGTAGCTACTTCATTCTAATCCACGCTGTCTTTGCCATGTTGGCAAAAGCCCTGAGCAGGCATGTGTTTGAAAGAGAGAGAAAGAAAATAAAGGAAATTTAGATGGAGAGCCCTTCTAATGTCATGTTCAGCATCCTGAGCCAAGGCTGTGTTGATAATAATGCTGTTACAGCGGCTGCACACAATGCAGTAATGCAGACATGCACTGAATATCCTCCACCGCTTCCGACAAGCTTTGTGTTTGCATCTGGGGATAGATTTAGGAGTTTGGAGTGAGTGTCGGCTGTTTTCTGCTCTATTCCCCTCTCTGACTGTGGAATGTTTCATTTAAGGACGTCAAGAGTCTCTGCTGCTGTCTGTTCACGCCGCTTTACTCGAGACGTCCCCATCCCGCTTTCCTCCTTATGTAACACCCAGCATCCATCATTCCTTACACTGCTGCGCTAAGACATGACAAGACAGACAAATGTCAATGTTGTGTGAGTTGATGGGAGGGGGATGTGTTTGTTGCTGAGATGTGACAAGACAGTCAGACATCAACTAAAAGGTTACATGGCCAATCAGCCTGGAACATGGCTGAGAGCTGCCATGACAACAAATCAGCAGTGTTGATGAGGGCTGGTGCTACAGGCACTCGACGGGGAGCGTGTGTGTGTGTGTGTGTGTGTGTCATTTGCCATCAGAACAGATGTCTCTGCTGCCTGTCATTCTGATGTAGACCTACATCAAACAGTTTTCCTTGATGGCTGCTGACGATAGTTTGACACGTTCTAACTAAATGCTTAGCTGCTGGTGGGCAGAACTGTGTTCTGCTGCAGGCTGCTGGAGGAAGGCCGCAGGTTGTTTTGTTTTTGTTTTTTCTGTAAAATAAAGTACACTCTTAGAAATAAAGCTGCTAACTAGAACCATGTAGGTTCTTCAGTTTGTCCCCTTAACTCTTTAGGAAGGGTCCACCTGGAATCCTTTCAGAGCATTCTATCTTGAATCCAACATAAAGGATTATAAGGTTATACCCGGACCCCCATGGAAGAGGTTCTACAGAGAACCCTTCTATGTTGTAATGGTTCCACCAAGAACCCTCAGTTGGGGTCTTATCCAGAACCTTTCCACCTTCTAATGGTGCTAACAAGAACCAACCTGGGAGGTTCTACCAAGAAACCTTTTATATTCCAAGGGTTTCACTAGAAATCATTCAGGGGGTTCTACTGGGAACTATCTAAATATCTAAAACCCATCCAGGGGGGCTTTAACTAGAAACCTTTTAAATTCCAATGGTTTTATCAGGGCGGTGTAATGAGAACCCTTTTATATTCCAAGGATTTCATCCAGAATCCACCCTGGGGTTAAACCCTTTGAATATATCTTTGGATTATATATCATTGGAACATATCTAGAGCCTTCCCAGGGGGTTCTACTGAGAAACCTTTTACATTCCAGGGCTTTCAACTAGAGCCCACCCAGGGGTGAAACACAGCTTTGGAATATCCTTGGAATAAATCTAGTACATCAGGGGGTTCTACTGAGAACCCCTTTATATTCCAAGGGTTTTCCCTTACAGCCCACCCAGAGGTTCTATTCAAGACTCCAAGAGTTTCAAAATACTTTTTGAAACATTTCAATATTTGAGGGTGAGGTTCTGTTAACACCCATGCCTTCAAAAATCCTCAAAGAGCTCTTTTTTCCAAAAAGGGTTCTTTGGATGAAAAGTGTTCTTAATAGAACGCATCATCTTACAAAGGACCCTCTCCTCAAAAAAGGGTTCTTCCAGAGCAAATGGTTCTGGGTAGAGCCCCAGCCCTTCAGTAAGAACCATTGTGGAACATTTACATCTAAGAGTGTAGGTTCCAAAGTTTCACAGTCATTAGTCTTTTTTTTTTCTTTTAGAAAGCATTTTGAATTTCCCAGGCGTCATTTCTGCCCTCACGCTTGCAGAGCATAAATAAACAAAAAGTTGGTACAGTCGTTTTGCACAGCTCAGTGCAAATTACAGTGGAAAGTCATTTATCTGCAGCCAGTGGGAATAGAGGCTGTTAAGATGGCTGAGACTCGTTCACTCATTCAGATACTCACAGATGAGGCTGCAGTAGACTGGAGAGCATTTGGTGAACATTTGAGTTTACAGAGTAAGAGCGTACGATTTCATTACCTGTGCTCCCGATGGGAAGCCATCTTGCCTTCCAGTTGTATGACCATATAAACGAAATATAACCTTATTATCTTACTGTTTCGTTCAATTTGATATAATTTATCAGCTTGGCATTAATGTTCTTATGCATAAAACCCGCGTCATAACCAATTCCCACAGGCTGCGTGCAACATGAACACATGCTATACAAGAATATTGTCTTGTTATGGGTCAGCTGTGCTGTAAATCAAGCATGATGTGAAATACGTTTGCATATCTATAAATGTCCTGTTTATCCCAAGTCATTAGGATGTATTTGCACAGCGGTGTGTTTTTTAAGCTCGGCTGTGTGACATTCAGATAAATGAGTCTCTGCTGTTCTCTTTATTCTTTATTAGGATTATACCTATAAGGCATTAATCAAGGATTCCCTAAACCAGTATGCATCCACTTACTGCTCCACTCCCCCCGTCCGTGAGTTCCTCCTGTCCACAGACTCCCTGGCTGGGTAATTACCAGAGCTTGTAATAAGCTGGGGACTGAGACATTAATGTAGTTTAGTTCTCTATGGTGGAACGTGCAGAGGCGAGCCATCCACTTTCAATTATAGCTGTGCGCACGTGCGTGCATCATCTGACAGGCTCCACACGCACGCACATACACGTATACACCTCAGAGCGTGAAGCCTACAGGTAATTACTTTGCCACAGCGCTGTCTTCCACAGAGCGGTGTCCCTCTAATCAATACTCGTGTTAGCAACCAGCACTAGCAGCTCTATATACAGTGAAGCTAACTTCTCCAGGGGATTCTATTAAAGCTATAGATTGGGCTCCTAAAGACTCTCATAGAAGGAAGGAAGGGAATCGTTAAAAAATATCCCTCTTAACAAGTTCTTTAATCTGGTATTGACTTCTCTTTTTCAGAGGAGTGTGGTGTTTCTTCAGGTACTAATGGAAAGATTTGAACTCTCTACAAATGTTAACAGATTGTCAAGAAATGGCAGTTTATAAAGTAAGCGTTGCAAAAAAGAAGACAGTCTAATATTTTGTTTATTTAACTGGGACAATAAAGAGAAGATTGTAAGATATGAGAAGCAGTGCACCAGATGTACTGCATACAGGCCATCTGGTTGAAACTAATTTGCAGCCGCTGTTTCTGGTTTTGCTTCGAAAAAGGAACAGCTAGAGTAGAGTCAGGAAAAAACAATAGAGTAGATAAGAAAGACAATGTACATTTGCCAGC
>JAJHUR010138241.1:743-18238 GCA_027495735.1 Lutjanus campechanus
TCAACATCACCTCATTTCTGGCTTCGATGCAGATGGCGACAGATACCTATCAGTCCTTCCCTGCCATGGCCTACCGCATCAGCAAGGTAAGAGACCACCTGCTAACACTGTGGCCTGCTATTCAAAAGCTGCATTTCTACCCAAATTACCCAGAACTTTTAGTCCCAGGAACTACTTTTTTCCACTTGCTATCTGCATCTCCACTGTCTGTCTAAAGTCCCTGGACGCTACAGTGGAAACACAGTTCCTCCAAAGGTTCTTAGTCTCTGGGGAAAGTTTCTGCGGTGGAAACGCAGCAAAAGGCATCAACTCATATTCTTCAAATTAAATTGTTCACCTTTTATTTCAATTGTCCCGTTGTCGTTCTGTTTTTTCTGTCCCCTCCTTTTCCTCTCTCTTCTCTCTTCTCAGGCAGGCCTCAACATGCTGACACTGTGTGCTGCAGTGGAACTGAAGGCGGACGGGATCCTGTTTTCTCTGCTGCACCCTGGCTGGGTGCGCACGGATATGGGTGGAAAGGAAGTGAGTCAACAGTTTTCACTGACCTCACCTAATCATAAAAGACACAATAAAACAATTGCAGAGAATCTAGAGCCAGCTCTGAATGATATGTTTATTTTAGTACTAAGCTCAAATGTTGACAGAGCGTTTGATTTCACATTTCACACACAGCGGCTTTGTCAACGCACTCATTGTACAGTCGTTACTGTTGAATCAAAACAATCCACGGACAGAAACTAAGAAAACAAAAGCAGTTCTTGTGGCGACAGATCTCTTTAACAAAGTAGGCATCATTCACGTTGCAGGTTTTCAGTTCACGTTTGTTTTTTTTTTCAGAGTTGATCTTTAGGTTTAAGTGTATACAGTCCTGATGCATCCAGTCTGAACACGTAATCCCACTGTATTAATCCAGACGTTACACAAAGCAAAACCTATGTTTCGAAATACTTTGTGAAATGTTGCTCATTATTTGCAAATCATCATTATACACGACAGAATCCCTTTAAAATATTAAAGTTTTGTCATTCAGCTTCAGTTCACCAGAATATAACTAGAACTATTCCCATAGCCACACATATCTACCTAACTTGCTCACTCTGTTTTGTGAAGTATCTGTGTGTGATAAAATATACAAGAGCATCAGGTCAGTTTGATTAAACTTGGTGCCGTCTTCAACTCCAGTGTTTCATTGGAGGGATAGCTGCTTCAGAATACTGATTTTTGATAAATGGACAACATCGTCTTCGAGCAGTTAGCTTCTTCAAAGTTAAAGGGGCTTTGAGTGACATTCACTACCACTAGAGGTTGTGGTAGACCACCAGCATCTCAGACTGAAACAAAAGCACGCTTCATTTCATTGAATAAAGTTGGGAAAAAGAAAGAAAGCAGCATTATGACACGCACTGCTCCCACAACTCATAACAAACGTCAAACTAGGCAGTTTTGATCAATATTATGTTAGTATATTGCATATTTCTTGCCTAACATGTTTTCAGAAACATATTTTAGTGCACCGTTGAGCTGTAATATGAGAAAGTTACTCACCAGGCCTCAAGGACTAACATGCATGCAGGCAGGCCCAGATAAAGAGGAGACAGAGGAGCTCCCATCACAGCACACAAAGAGTGGATCTGACTTCATTCTTTGCTCAGGATGCCAGTACTCCACTATACCTTTACAAAAGCAAACAGTTTGCTGACATCTGGCGAGGCTGACTGTCATATGTTGCAGTGGTTCTCAACCTTTTCAAGTCATCATCCCCCAAGAAAAGTCTGGTTGGTGCTCATGACCCTCTTAGTTAGTTTGCTATTTTTGTCACAATATGCAAATTTAACTTAGTGTGTCTGTTCAGAACATGGTGGTTTATGTTGGTAATTGTAATTTTTGTGCTGGTTTATAGTTTTAACTGAGTGAGGTAGCTGTTGCACTGAGACCAGCTGTATTTTGTACATATTTAAGTCCTTGCTCCTAATGTTGAATGTCTTAAAGGGTCTGGTTTTGCCAAGAGCTGCTTCCAGACTCTCATTCTGTGCTGCTTTCAACAGTTTGTTGTTTTATTTTATTCATCACAGGTTCTAGGTTGAGAACCACTGCACTTTTAAGCATCGTTCCAAATTGCATTTTTTTTTCTTTTTACTTTTTGCACACACTGCAGCTGCCCTTAAAAATATGTAACGTTGCATTTAAATGTCACTTGAGTAAAATATTGCAAAACTATTTTAAATGATGCATCAATAGAAAGCATTTATAAAAATAGTTGTCTAGGCAGGGTCATTGGAGAAATGTGTGTGCCTGAGGCTGTGTTCAAAATTGTTTACTTTTTCTTTTTACTTTTCAGTACATAATGCAGCTGCCCATACAAAGTATGTACTGTTGCATATAGTATGCATACAATTTCGGACTAAGGATGTTAATGGTTAATCATTAATCACTTAATCTTCGTTAAGAATTTAACCGATTAAAGTCATTTATTGGAAAAGGGAGCTGAAAATTAAACTTAAAATGAGGAAAAAACACAAAACAATGTGAAAAAAATGAGAGTGAGAAAAAGTGTTTGTGTCTTATTAATTATTAATAATTAATAAAATAATATACTGTTAGCATTTTCAACTATTGGTTACTACTTGGGACATACTACTTCAACATAACACTGGGCCTTGAACTTTGACCCTTTGCTCATGCATCTGTCTCTGTAGCACGAAATTTGAATGTAAATATTCACTGTGGAATGCAGATTCAGGTCTCAGCTTTTATTATTTTAAATAATTCAAAATAACGTTTTTCTGGCCCTGAAATACAATGATTGCAGCTGGCCTCCATGTTACCGCTTGCAAACATAGAGTGACATACAGTTTCTAGTGAGACACTTCAGACTGAGGTCACGTTGCCACAATGTAAATATGGATCAAATATGAAAGTGGCCGTGGTCAGGACAGTTTACACAGACAGTGAAGAACAGTTCTGTGTCACATTTGAGGGGGAAACAAGCAAGTTTGAATCACATATACATTCTATAACTGTAGATCTTAAATTTAAGATTGGCTGTCTTTTTCTTAACTAAGAAGTGGGGAGAAATTACCTCCTGTGTGTGTTGACTGTGTGTTTCTGACCACCAGGGGGAGATCGATGCTCCAGAGAGTGTGGCGGGGCTGCTTCGCGTGATGGCTTCCCTTACCGAGAAGGAGAATGCAGGCGTCCTGACCTATAAAGGCACTACTTTGCCCTGGTAGCTTTAAGCAATCACTTTGTGTTCATAAACTGAAGTCAGTCACTACATGAACCCAAATGAGATAAACCAGTACTTGTTCTAATTCTTTTGCCTGTATTTTTTTTATACACAAACATACACTTAATGCTGCTTAAATGACTGAATCACATTTCTTACATTTGAAATATATTTTGTCCTCTGTAAGGTGTTTTCAAATCACCATGTTGCACTGTTCCACACAGCCACCTTGGCGGGGCAGATCTTAAGTGGTTTGGGGTTATTGCCATTGATGTTGGCTCCAGGGCAGAAGAAGGGGTACATCTTCTCAGTGAAGAAGTCGTCGAAGGTGTAGATGGGCATCATGCTGACAGGGTTGGAGAAGGTCACCTCCCCAGAGTCGTAGTCCAGCTGCACCCTGACCCGTGTCAGCTCTCCCTCTAGATGCAGCGGGGTGCTGGGCCTTGTCATGGCCGAGTACTCGCCCTCGTAGTGCGAGATCATCCAAAAGCCGCCCTCGGGACAGCCCGAGATGCGGCCTTTCCTGTCAATGGACCCTTTGACCACCCCGAGCATCCAGTCCGACTTGTCCCCGACCTCCACCTCCCAGGCGTGGCGGCCGGAGGTGAAGCCCTCTGAACCCATCACAAACACAAAGTGGCCGAAACGTTCAGGATTGGTTGGGAGCTGCTTGAGGGATCCACTGTTGGCGACACTGGTCAGGTCCGCGGAGAGGGACAACCAGGAGTAGGCAGTGTTGGGGTCCAGGGTGATCGGTGCTGAAAGGGAAAGTGAGAAAACAGACAGTGACTTAATAATGTAGACAACTGACATGCCAACATACAGCACATACTGACCGCACACTGGTCTTCCTCTGGGCCAAACTACAACCACAATCCTGCAAAAGTTTGGACGTTGAGTAAAGCATAACTAAAAGCAGAGTGCAATGATTTGCAAAAACTTGGACTGGACTTGACCCATATTCAATTAAATACAGTACAAGGACAAGTTATTTCATGCTCAAACTGATCAATTTTATTGTTGTTTTTTTTTTGTAAATTAACCCTCATTTTGAATTTGATGTGATTTACATCACATTTTCTTTGGTGGCTTGCAAATCATTTCATTCAGTTTGTATTTACGTACATTTTATAACACACACAACTTTTTTGGAATTGGGGTTGTTATAGTGACAGCGTGGGCTTACTGTACTGAACCAGCTCCACCATCTTCTCCCACACGTGGAACTTGAGAGAACTGACATGCCTGGCCACATCAATGAGAGCACCTGACACCTTTTCTGGATCCTTCGGTGGGATCTGAGCTCTGTGAGAAGAAAATCACACACAGGAATCAACCAACAAAGAATAACTGGTGAGCTGAATCTGGTTTAAACAGATGCATACGATTTAAAACAGTGCTTACCTTTTCTTAATGTTGGCATAATTCTGAAAACAAAAGAGAAAGAATTACAAACTGTTTGCACGGTCGGATGAATTTGGGGAGAAAAAGTATAAAAGCTCTCTTACCTTAAGAAAGAGAGCATCATTTGAAGCGATCTCATTCTCAATGGCAATGATGGCGTGAGAGAAGGTGAGGATACTACTGGTTATGCTGTCTGATTTCTTCTTCACCAGCTCTTTCTTCTCCTCGTCCTCCTCCTGCAGGGCGGCCAGTCGAGCCGTCTCTTCCTTCTGCAGAAACTCCCGCAGCTGCATAAACTCCTCTTTGATCTGCTTCTCTGTGGCCTGAGTCTGGTTCTGGCACGCATGGAAATACACTGAATGAGTTGTCTGGATGACTTTGCAGTGTGAAAATTGCAGGGAAGTCATTAATTTTACATTTTTCCAGTGCGAACAACACTCTCCATCGTATCTTAATGTTCATGCAGGAGCAATATCTTACTGTCTCTGGTCCCTCACCACAAAGGAAATTACTGAACCAATAGCAAGACTGTAAAAGAAAGCTTATAAGAGAGCTTACTACACAAATAATCGAGCTATTAAATTTTATTATCAGGTTCAAAACAATAACACGTCTCCAACACTCACTGGTCTATTTCCACGATACAACGTAAGACAGGAACACGTCACTACATCAGTCTCCCGTGCACTTATCCCAGCACCAGTTTATAAAAATATGGTCAGAGATTTCCACACATACACTAAACTCTGGAATGAGATCTGATATTAGAACAACAACCTCTGTAACACATTTTAAACAGGCACATAAATACTATCTGATGGAAGGAAACACTCAGAACCACCAATTTAACCCAGAATATGTGCCGACTTCATTTAAGTCCTCACCTCTCTGAATATCTATGTTGCTGTTTGTCTTTAATTTTTGTTGACCGTCTCTGTTTTGTAATGTGATTTTGTCTTTTATGTGCTGCAGAAAAGGAACCTGCAGAAAACCAGTTTTAACTGAGTCAGGCCCATTTTATTATAATTGATTTTATTATGTTGCATAAAATCTTTCTCTGTATAACAATGAGCTGCCGGTGGAAAATGTCAAAAAGGATAAAAGCGGATACAGAAAATTAGCCAGTTCCTATTTCTTCGCCTGTGACGACAGTAGACCGGAAAAACTGAGACATACAGTTGAAAGGCAGGCTGGTCATTGTGTGTTTTGTAAATCGATGGTTCATTAACCGTGAATGTTTTCAGAATGGACTTCTTTCCTCTCGTACTAAATCTTTTTTGAATTAAACTAAATTAAATTGTGAGTAGAAGTCTTGGAATGCACCCGAAGACCCGATGTAAGAATTTGCTTTCTAAAAACAAACTAGGCGTCTTCTCAAACACCGTGGCTGACATGTTTACACACCAACAGTGTGTGGCTCAACTTCAGTCACAGTCAGCGGTCATGCTGGTCCTCCAGTGTTTCGTCTGTCTCTGTTTATTGATACCTTGATGTGCACAGTTGTGTCATCACACTCCTGCTTGGCTTCATAGAGGCAGCGCAGGTTTTTCTTCAGAGGAACCAGCTCTTTCTTCATCTCTTCCTAAAGTTGAGGGCAGAGAAAGTGTTAAACAGCAAGTGTCAGACAACACTCATCAAGCAATCAAATGTGGTAGCCAAACATGATCTTAAGATTATTGTGACAATGATTTCTCTGACTTTGTATAGCTACTAAAGAGGATTGAAAAGTGTGTTTAAAACCACAACAAAGTGCAGCCAAACAAGAACACATTACCTTCAGGTCCTGAGCTCCCTCTTCCAGGGGACACACTTGATGTCCCTGGTGTTTTTTAGACGTGTGACACACACAGCAGAGGACTTCAAAGTCATCCAGACAGAAGAGTTTGAGGACTTCCCCGTGTGTGTTGCACTTCTCCACCACAACTATTCCCTCCCCTGCCCCATCAGCCCCTGCCCCTGCCCCAGCTGCGCCCGCTGTGCGCTCCTGCTCCCTCAGGAAGGTGTCGGCCACATTCTTCAGCGCCAGGCTGACCGTGGGCTCTGTCAGGGAGCACTTCCTCCTGCAGATGGGACACTCGCGCCGGGCCTTCTTCTTGTTCCAGAACTGCTGCAGACAGGCCCGGCAGAAGCTGTGGCTGCACTTGAGCACCACGGGGTCCTTGAAGATCTCGCAGCAGACGGGACAGGACAGCTCCTCTTCCAGCATGGAGCCCGACCTCGAGGAGACAGCCCGCGGTCGAAGGGCTGAAGTTACCTTGGGATTCTGGAAAAAGGAAAGCTTTCCAGGCTGAGAGGAAGCACGTGGGCGCAGCGCCATGGCAGGTTCCTGTTGGCGGGGGGCTGCTTTTATAGCTCCGGTTGTTATTTTGCTGAAAGTTTGCACTGTTAGGAAAAAGCAGAAGTGCTCCTCTCTGAGTCCAAACTAATCTGGACACAGTTAATGAGCAGCCAGGGTTATAGCTCAACAGGGACTTGAGGAACAGGTTTACTTCACTTCTAGTAAATAAAGGACATGTCACCTCCCCTCATCTACAAGACACACCAGGGCTCTCGGAAACAGGGCTGAGTCAAGAGGCATGTCTTTACTATTTAGAAAAAATAAAGAATGAATGGTGCAGCTTTAAAAATTATTACTATTATTATTAGAAAAGGCCAGAATACTGCTCAAGCACTGTTCATCTTTCTATCTTTTGATAAATTCGTTATATAATATTTCTATCAGATGTGTCTCAACCATAACATGTCAACTCCGAAGCCCTTCCAAATCAAAGCTAAATAAAAGTTATGGTTTAAAAATGTTTATTTTAATTATTAGCATTACTAGGACTCTTAGCAACTTTAAATATTAAAATGGCTACTCACTTCAAATATGCTGTTAAATTGTAAAAAATGTTGTCAACTCCATAAGATGTTTAATTTTCCATCTGACGTACTTGACATCTATATTTAATAAAAATTGAACCACTAGGAGGTTGATAGCCAAGAGTTTGATCTTTTAAAATATATTTTCTCAGCAAAATTGAAGAGAAAAAAATCAAAAACCCCTCAAAATCTGGTTTAGTCTCAATTCTCAAGACTGAGCGAGCTGCATTTTTGTTTTTCACTACTCTGAACATGCTGCAAAGGTCTTAAGCGTTGACCTGGGTCAGGTCTTCCTGGATTTGAACGTGAGGCCTGTAGGTGACCCCGCTGAGTTTGACCAGTGCGATCAAGTTCACAGAGCTGTATCCTGTTACATTACCTGCGATAGCCTGCCGACACTCCAAGTGATTTCACTGTCTAGTTAAATGTCATGTATATTTCAAGAGGACACAGGAGTGAGAAGAAACACAAACACACACACACACACACACACACACACACACGTGCCCTTTGGTTTCTGTGAATGTTGGAAAACACCCCGGCAGATCACAACATTGGCTCTCTTTGTTTAAAAAGAGGAAAAGAGCTAAGGCTGGGTTGCACCAACAAGGATTAATTTTTAAACTAGCTTTAAACTCTAATTTAAAATGTGATCCAGTATGAACTTAAACTTGAGGAGGTTTAACTAACTAACCTGAAAACAGCTGCCTTTTTTAAATGGATTGAGAAAAATAATCAAGTTCCTTAAAGAAATTTAAAGGGCAAACTAAACCCAATGGAGTTTAATGATGAACAAAATTAGAGCTTCTTTGCCGAGCCATCATGACTAGGCTAACTAACTTTTTAGCTAACTGGCAAACAATGCAACATTTCTGAATACAGAGCACCTGAAAGTTTACAGTTTCCTCTTCTCTTTTATACCTACTATGTCCTGACAGCACTCAAGTGTATCTTTTATTTATGTATTTATTTTAATTTGGATAAACAAGCATCTCCATATTGATTAAACTTTAATTTTGGTTTTCATCACTAAACTTTACTGAACTGAGATTAGTTTTTAATTGTGTAACAGAGCTCTGCTTAATTTTAACTAATTGAGGCCTAGGTTTTGTTAATCGCTGTTTAGAACTAACCTTAGATTAAATTAATCTTTGTTGGTGTAACCCAGTCTAAGAGTTTAATATAATATCCACATTAACACTTTTACAAACCAAACCAGTGTGATGCAGAGCACTGTGTTGTGTTTATAAAGGACCAAACAGAAGGAAAACTGCCATGTCGATGTTATTATTGCATTATAATTGGACATTGACAACAGTGTAATACAAAGCCATCAAAATAATGTGTTCTTCTCAGTGTTACAGTGTTCTAGCATCAGTTTCATTACATAACCCATTTAGATATTCATTAACTCTGAAGAGTGAAACAAAACTACAAAATAGCTTCATACATTTGGATATACTGAAAAGGTTAACACCAAAAAAAAGATTCTTTTTTAAGACGTGTGTTTACCTACGCTGAGTAGCTGGTGCAGCATTGCCTGTTTTTCCTCTCTATGAACAACACAAGTCACTGCGACGCGTGATGGAAGTAGTTTGGTATCATTCAGCTCCAATGACAGGATACTTGGATTTTTCAGCACCATGCACCAGAATGCATACTTCTAACAAAAAAAAAAAAAATGCATGACGTGAGAAGAAATGAAGGCATATTGTCTTAAAGGGATAGTTTGAGTTTTTTTGAAGTGGGGCTGTATGAGGTACTTATCCATATATCAGATCACCTAAAAAAAACATCTGTATCAATTCAGTAGTTTACCTTGCTGTCAGACGGCTTTTTTCTCTTCAAAGCCACCAGACTCCTTTTCCAAAAACAGAAATTTTACCTTGCAGAACACGGGAGTTGCTGGTCAATCACTGCCTCAATCAGTTAGTTTGTTTATGCTTTTGTGTGACTCCGAACTAACCCCTGAAACACCAAAACCACAAAATAACACAAACTATCTGATTAAGGCAGTGATACACCAGCAACTCTGGAGTTCTGTGAGGTAAAAAAAACAAACACGAACAGCAGTGATACAACTTCTAATGAATATAGTGGATGAGCAGATTGTGATGTTTCATCATGTGGGGGAAGTGAAAGAACAGCAGGGAGAAGTCATGGGACACATATTTCATCATTTATGCAGAATTAGATTACTTATCATTTATGTAATTTATAGTAGATTATCTGTGTGCTTTCTTGCCAGATTCACTCACAGAGCACAGAAAGAAACAGAAGAGGCTGAAACTACTGCTGCAGATCACTCACAGCCCAACTGGTTATGGGTGATGGCCGCTGAATGGAAGCACTGCAGGGCAACACTTCAGGGTGCTTCCGAATAATTTTTAATCTGATCATCTTTTCTTAAAGCACTTTGGGTTTCATCTTTACATGAAATGTGCAGCATAAAAAAACATTTTGCTACTGACCCTGTCCACAGCAGTTCATTGCTCAGCTTCCTACACCGGTTCTCCTGCTGCTTCTCCAAATCGGGGGCGTATCGACCGCCATCTACTGTAGGTAACACACTGACTATTAATAAGTATGTCATACAACCCCACATCAAAACACCCAGACTATCCCTTTAACAGGTTCCTTGTCTTTTCTTTTTTTAATACAACTACTCCATCTCATGACTTTCTCTTCTTTAATACTGCCTCCTGTAATGCTTCAACACAATGAAGTGCTTCTGACACAAGATCAAATTCTTCATCGGTTACACAAACCTTGTTTTAAAATAGACATCACATCACTTTATATAAAAACACTAGCTATAAAAAAAAAATAAGTCAACACAATCCACAAACCTGGAAACCAATCCGCCTCTCATTCTCATATAATGACCTTCAATAAAAGGTAAATTAACACTGATTTTCTGTAAAAGTAATACTGGAATGAGCTGCAGTTAACTTCATTACAGCATGGAGTGTGTTAACAGTGAACAAGAGAGCTACACTTTACTATGACCCCTTTTGCAACTACTATTTTTTTTTCTCTTTTACCAAAATAAAAGAACATAAAACCAGCAGAATTCATCATGAAGATAAAAATATAACAGCACATGCTCGTAAAACTGATCCATAACAGTAACATCGAGTGGTTCAGGACGACACTGTAACTCGCGGAGGCTGAGTACTGTGCAATAACTGTGCCGCTCACTCTGATCACTTCTGTTGTTGGTTCACAGCGCAGTGCAACACAGTGCAATGTGGGGAAAAAAAAATCACATTTTTTCTTTTTTTTGCTAAAGTATCAAATATCTACTTTGTGTTAGCTGTTGTCTTTCATTTCTCCCATATCAGAGACCTGTGCTGTACTTTTTCCACTGCCAACAACTACAACAATGACATGCAGGGTCACGCGATGCGGTCAAAGGGAATGCTCATCAGCGTGCTTGTAGTTTCTGGAAAAAGCCGGAAGACAAATAAAAGCACTTGGGAAGTCATCACAGTCTTCTTCTCCCATTAACTGGCATGATGCTCTCTGTCTCAGCAGAGTCTCCCAAACTCTAAATTAAAAATAGTAGGAGGAGTATACACTGGAATAAAACAAATCATGACGGTAGTGTTGTGTTTTCCTAGTAGTGCTGAATGCTGTGGCTGTCACGCACACACACAGGTTGTTCTGCTCCATTAGTTTCCGCAGTTACACCCGCCCGACCTTAGCATCGCCGATGGCACCCCAGACGTCGAAAACAAATTCGTCTGGGAAGGCGAAGTCTCCCAGGGTTTCATCTAAAGCCTCGGCAAACTCATCAGGGTTCTTCTTGTCCTTTCCCAGCTCCACCATGGTAGCCGCTGAGGAGACAAACAGAGGTCAGAGGACATTAACTGAACAAAGCAGCGGGTGAAACTGATTCTGACACCCGTAGAGCCGAAACACACACACACATACCCAGCTCGCTGTCTCTGATGCCCATGTAGCTCTCAAGCAGGTCGTCCACCTTCTCAATGGCCTTTTCTTCAAACGCAGACGGCTGGAGTGAACAAAAGCAACACACACGGACTCAGACAACGCAACAGAATCATGTGAGGACACCGGGCGCAGATTCCAAGGATCACGGATGGGGAGCATATCCACCCCAACTTCTAAAAAAACCTTCCCAATAAATTGTTTTGTAATTAATCATATAATTGAAGATATATGTTTAATAGAAGCCAATTCTTTTTTTTAAAATAAAAAACTGACACATAAACATGACATTTTAAGGTTTCATTTATGTCTCCGCTTATTTATCCTGCTACTGTAAGTGGTCCGAACCACATACGTTGCTTTCGTCTGGTGAAAACAAGCACTGTTTGTTTTCAAGGATTTCCAACAACCAAGCGACGCTGACAGACAGTTTCTGCAGCTGCTCTCAGGTCTTTGAAGAGCTTCTTCCTCTAAAATTGTACCGTAACGGGTAATGTAATTTTGTTTTTCTTAAAATTAATTTTATAAAATTGGTATCAAAAAAAGTATTGTTAAGGAACCAGTATTGGGAAAGGAAGGAGGGAAAGGTACCTGTACCAATACTGGTATCAAAAATTTTTGAACGATACCCAGCCTTAGAGTAAATGACGTGTGTCGATGGTGCCTGTAGACTGAAGCGAATCAGAAAAGAGTCTTAGCGATGGTTGAACTAAAGTTTTTACTGTGAAATAAGATGTCCCGACTATAAAACACCTGCCTTTAGAAGGATTTTGATTGAACAGTTTGTTAACTTGAGAGATTCTCCGGAGCAGGAGGTATTTTAAAGCTACCACAAGGAACTTTTCTATGTTTTTGATTTTCGAGGCCCTGTGGACAGAAGCAGTAGTGTTTCCACTGCTATAACTGCAAAATATAACAGCAAAAATAAATGTACCGAAATAAAACTCTCCTCCAGCTTCTTTTTAATCATAATTTTGCCTGGGAAAATGTAAACACAAGCTCATTTAATCCGATTTCACAGAGAATCCAACCCTGTGGCAGGAATTAAAAATAACTATATAGAAGTACCTGATCCTCTAACTAATGGTCTTGTTTGCTTATATGGAGGCATTAATGTTGAGACTGTTTCATAACCAGTTAAAAACTCCTTTGACATGAATAATTCACATAAATTGAGCTGACCTACCTTCTAGTAATGAACCATTTAAAATGCATATAGCAACGTAGGAAGTGGAGCTAAAATCGACCTGCGTTCTATTTCTTCTCTCCACTCGTAGAAAAAGTTAATGAGATCTGCACACTATTATTAGTCCACAGGTATAAACACACTCACCAGTTCTTCCACAGTGGCGGGGCCTTTAGAGCGCAGCCGCAGAGTTCCTCTGCCGGTCCCCAGCTGAACCCCTGATGCCGACCTGGACCCTCCAGACCGCTGGCTGATCATATCTACGCAGATGATTAAAGAGAGATCTCTGAACACTTTGCACAGACCTAAAACTCAAGATTATAAATCATATAAATCCTTGATTATGACTGGGCTAAAAACACACACCTGTGGCTGCATTACATGAATGTTAATGAATCAAACAAATTATTTCAACAGTCAGTTTTTGTTGTGATTTTTGAGTTACTGTGTGGGCTAACCAGGGATGAATGGTAGAAAGATATGGACAGGAGAGGAGGAAGACAAAACCCAGGAGAGGGACCATCTCCTGATTCAATACTATCATGATACTTGGGTGCTGATTTAATATGCATTGCAATGTATTAATCGAGAGTTTATAAATGCCAATAATTGCTTATTCAAATGATGTGCTGAATGAGGACACTTAAAATGAGAAAAAAGCATGCATTTGTGTCTTATTATGGATCTTATTATCACATTAACTATCAATTGTTAGTATTTCAGTTAATGAAAACATGCAAAAATGCAGCCCTACTAAGTTACCAAAATAACTGCAGCCTGCTTGCTTTATCTGTGTGTTGTGTGGTAAACATTCTGCGAAAGTACTACATTGCTTGGCGGAAAAATTATTCTTTGTTAACAATAAATTATTGCATATTTTGTTGCTGTGTGTTTCTTTTATGAAACCTTGCCAAGCATATGTACTAACTTAAAAAGAAATGCTAAGAGGGTTTGTTTGCGTTATGCCGAATAAAACCACTTCAGCTGTTCTACAATCACTGTAAACCACAATGTCTTGAGGCTTTTTGCATTAGTTTCTCTTATTATTTTGTATTTTTTAAGATCATATCTCACTTTTTACCCTACAACATCAGTTTCAATCCTGTTTTGCTCTTACTGCACATTTCTGATTATTAGTACTTCAGTTGTGAGTTGGTAAATACAGTTTGTTTGGATCCTTTTCAGGCTGCTTCACATTCTAGCTGCAGAAAACAGACCCAAGAGGCAAATAAACAGGTTAATATGCCACACTATGCTTGATAGGTGAACCAAAAGCGCTTATTTCATCAAGTCAGACTGGTACCTTTTAATTTTATGCTGTTAGTTTTAGATTATCAACTATAAATCTGGAAGCAGCACAAAGAAGCAAAATACGATGCAAAAAATATGTAGTGTGGCGACTGAACACAATGAAATCAAACCATAAACACTGTTCCCACAGCAATATGTGACAACATTGTTTGCCATCAACGACAATAAGACTTTTCCAGTGAGTCGGTGTATGTGAAGTGACTGTCCAGGGAAAGCAGATGAGGCTGAGATTGTGGAGGTGCACTCAACAAATATCACGACTAATCCTGCCTTTTAAATCACTTCATGTTCTCCTCCCACACCTACCGAAGGCCTTGAGAGGCTCCACCAGCTTGATGGTGAACTCCTTCCCTTTGGGCAGCTCTTTCAGCATCTTGGCCACCTCGTAGTGTCGACAACCAATTAGGCGATGGCCGTTGATCGACTCGATCATATCGCCCACGTTGATGACCTGGATCTGGTGGATGATGCTCCCCTCCCGGATTCTCTGAAAAAAAACACGAAAACCAAAATAAATCATCAGATACTCTCTCCCTACCACATGTACAACCTCATTTCAAAACAGCTCTGATGGTGTTTCGAGCATAAATAAAAACAGAATGCAATGATTGACAAATACTTTTTGTCTTGTATTCAAATGAATACAGTACAAAGACAAGATATTTAATGCTCAAACTGATAAACTTGATCTGCTGCCATCCAGATGTCTTTTTCAGAGACGAATATAGGAGTATAGGTTACGTTTTAAACAACATTCCAACACATAGTCCAGTGTCAGTCCTTCTGTGCATCCTTCAGTAAAAAGAAATTTCGCTATTTGAATGTTTCTCACCTTGATGAAAGCGTAGCCGGCTCCATTATCAGTGATCGTCAACCCTAGTGCATCCTCTCCTTTGTACACCTCGATTTCCTTTTTCTGTCCTTTTATGTGGGCAAAAATAAAGTCCTCTAGCCCAATCTGACCTCCCAACAGTTTATCCATGTCCACCTTGTGAGTGTTCAGTGTGCAAAACATCACCTGTGGAGGGACACAACAAACATGTAACATTTAAATTGATGATTTTCTCCTGACGGCTGCACTGTGAAGAGACATCAATGCCTTAACGAGGCATGTTGACTTTGAAGTCAGAGTTTCCACTGTCGGGAACGTGACTCTCTTTTAACCTGGCTGGATCACCATGGCAACTGATGCTGAACTCGTAACCTGGTCCGGAGCAGATTTATGTTCAGAGATTCATAACAAATGGGCTGTAAAAAGTGTCACTCTTGAATTGTTCTCCTAATGATATTCTTTATGAGCGATACAGATTCTCAGCTGAAGGAAGACGCTGCGTGTGCAAACATGTTGAGCTGTACACCGCTAATGCAAACGCACGAAGCCGTGTAATGTGATTACAGCAGAGCAAATCGTAGGCATCGCGTTGCCATGGGAACCTACATGCATTCAGTTGGTGATGCTGAAAACATTTTTTTCCACATTTGCTTCAGTTCACATCGACACTTTAAATTAAACATAGTAGATCATCCGCACACTAAAATAATGGTGAAGCAGCTGCAGACACTTTGAATGATGTTATTAAGTTTGGTCCTGATTTGCTGCCACGGCTGTTTTAAACTGCTGATACTACAGCTGAGAATGTTGATTAGCAAATTGATTAGTCTGTCATATTTATCAAGGATAATATCCAATGAATAACATTCATTTCAATTTGTTTTGGCTAAAAACTAAAGTGATTTCCTTCATTATAGGACCTAAATGTGCTTCTTGAGTATCATGTCAAGTTTAATTGTTTAATGTGCAGCTGTCACATTAGAAATAAATGGCAGGCATTAAGAGTGCATTAAGTCGATTAGTAATTTTCTGCCAGCATTCCTCTCTTGCTTTATTTGCAGCTACAGTGTTGCTTTTTGCTGTAATATGTTTTTTATATTCTTTGCAGCTCTCACAGGAATCACATGATGACTCACCCAACGACCTTTTTATGTCAACATGCACAGAACCTGAAGAAGAAAGGCCGGGGGTTAACTGGGGATGGGGGAAATAATAATTTTTTAGATGAATCAAGATTTCCTCTTCAAAAATTATGAAGAAGATGCAGAAAAGTAAATAATCAGACATTTAAAACCCAGTTCTCAACATTCTGATTGCCTCTATTAAGCACCATGTGGATTAAAAGCTTGAAATTTTGATGCATCAGGATGCACTGATAATCGTTTTATAATCACATCTCAGCCCTCTGAATCAGAAATGAATCGAATCGTCAGATGTCAAGATATTCCTCCAGAGATAACAAAGAAAATGATAACAACCACCACAGTACCTGTTATCTCTGACTGGAGTTTTAGGATTTGTTGAACCAGCTCATGCAGAGAAAGCCTGGATATATTGAGCTTCCTCTTAGTACAGCCCTCTGGTGAACTGAACTGAACTGAAGCGAACCCAGTTATCCTCACTCTCATCACAATCAGCAGAACAGCTCACCTCAGATGGAGGTATCCCAAAGGCCTCTCCGATCTTGGCGTAGAGCTCCCTCACGTTACTGAAGCCCTCGATGCGGCCCGTGGGGCTGCCGTGAGCGAGCTGAGTGTGGAAGATGAGGCGAGGTCTCATGGGCGGAGGAGGCAGACCGTCAGAGGTGGCGCCCTCTCCCAGCCCGACAACACCTCCATCTAGGCCATCCATACCAGGCACATTGAGACCTGCGCGGATAGGCTCCGCCTCCTCGTTCTCGACTAACGGGGAGGCCTTCTTCCTTCTTCCCAGGCCCAGAGGCATTATAGTCCTTCAGGGAGAGCAGAGGTGGGGGGAAGGGAGGAGACCGCTCTGGGGAGTTATGCTACGATTCGGGCCAACATACACCTGTTCAGCCAATCAGCTGCAGGTGTGTTGGATGTTTATGTCACAGTAACAGGGTGGTCCTCCAGACCAGCGTGTCCAGGTGCTGTCAGGGTTTACAAATCCACACATCAGAGCAGCTCACATCGCTGATCTGTCGAGTTCAGCAGCCTGCAGAGGGTCGTCCTCAGCTGGAAAACACAAACAGAAACTCTTCAGTTTTCATTAAATGGAAAATTTAAGCTGTTTATGTGGAAATTCAGTCAGTGTTGATGGTATATTTAGTCAGTTGAAGCAAAAAATATCTCTGAAAGCTGACACTGCATTCAAATCTTCCTCAGGTGGTCCCATTTCCTGAGTTGGGAAGTCGGAAGAGACTTCAGTGTGCTCTGAGCATTAAGTCATAAAGTGGAAACAACATGGACACTGCAGCAGTACATCTCCTAAAATACTGTTTTACCAGACTTGTTATCAGAATTAATGCTAATAAATAACTTCTCCCCAAGTTGCTGTTCCGACTTGAAGGGGCGTTCGCATGAATTTTCCCAGTTGGGAACAACTTTGTACCAATTATTCCGACACCACATGAATGGAGGATTACTTCTCCTGCTTGCAGCGGTGCCTTCAAGTACCAGGATACTTCTGACGCTCACATCCATGTTACTGTTGTGGCAGCGTATCGCTGTCACACTAGAAAAAGAAAAATGGATCAGTAT
>JAJHUR010138242.1:0-33673 GCA_027495735.1 Lutjanus campechanus
TTCAGTATTTTCTCATTGTTAGTTGTTATTATAGTTCTCACTGACTTCCAGTGCAGTGATGCTTGCAAATCAAATGGACATCCTGTTATTAAGAAAACGCTTTAAAGAGACAAAAGGGGTCAAGACTCACGGTGAGGGCATGTCTCGATTAGCTTTGGTGCTTCATCCCCCTGGTGTTTCCTAAAGAAGACTTTTCTATTGATCCTAATATGTGTCTTTGACTAGAGGAAACTGGATTAGACTCGTGCAAACACATGGAGGACAAGTAAACGCCCCACAGAGGAAACCTGGGACGGCTGAGGTTGAACTTGGTCGCTGAGAGAGGAGAAGAACGGGGTTTTGGAGAGGAGGGCTGTGAGAACTGAGACAAACAGCAGAGGGTTTGACATGCTTATACAGGCAGGTGATCGGCATAGAGAAGCACAGGTGGTTGAATTAGCAAGATGCAGGTGACTGAGATATATATTTAATTAACTTTTGGGTAAATATCAGCTCAGACTCAGTGTTGGCAGATACCAAATATTAACGGACTCTGATTGAGATCAGGGACATCCCCTTTAATGCATGTATCTTATTGCATGTGTTCATTTCTTTGACATCTTTCATATATATATTATTCATTAATACCCTTGCAAACTTCTGGTGCTTGAATGAGCAATTTAAAGAGTTTCAAAAGGATTATATTTGGTCATACTTATTGTTATTTTCTGCCTCTCAGGAATGATTATAATTACAGGGCTTGAGTTTTCTTTTCTAATGATATTATATACGCAGCTCCAGTTTTCAGGCTGAGAAAGTTTGAGAAACACTGAAGTTCTACTTGCCCACCAGCCAGAGTTGCTATAACATTTCTAAAACTTTTAACTATTTTGCAGAGGACCTGTTAAATAAATGAATAAATGAATTCAGAAGTTTGTGTGCATGATGCTTTGGATACGGGAGCAAACTTTTTCTTTTCTCCAGAATACTGAATAGACTGAAAACAGCACAAAGACAAGATATTTAATGTTCAAACTGATAAGCTTTATTGTTTTGTTTTTTTGTAAATGTACACCCACTCTGAAACTGATGCCTGCAGTACGTCAAAGAAAAAGTTGGAACAGGAGTTCAGTTGAAAAAGTTGTGAAACGCTAAAAAAACCACCTGTTTGGAACATGCAACAGGTGAACAGGTGAACTGATAACAGCTGACAGTATCATGATTGGGTATTAGGAGCATCATTGAAAGGCTCAAACATGAATGGGGTGAGATTCACAACTTTGTGAAAAGCTGTGTGGGCAAACAGTCCAGGGATTTCACCATCAATAATCCAAAATATCTGTAAAAGATTCAGAGAATTCAGAGAAATCTCTGAACGAAAACTACATGGGCTCAGAGACACTTTGGAAACACAGTTTGTCGCTGCATCTACAAATGCAAGTTAAGACTCCACCATGCAAAGAGGAAGACAAATATATCAACAACATCCAGAAACACTGCAGACTTCTCTGAGGCTCGAGCTCATCTGAGATCATCTGAGTCCACATTTCAGATTATTTTCACAAATCATGGACGTCCTGTCCTCCGGGCTAAAGAGGAAAAAGGACCATCCAGATTGTTACCAGCATTAACTTAAGAAGACAGCAGCTGTGATGGTGTGGAGGTGTGTTAACGCTGAAAGGCACATGCAGGTTTTGGAGCCATCCAGACGTCTTTTTCAGAGACGTCCCTGCTTATTTCAGCGCAGCCTCATAGTAAAAGAGTTCAGGTACTAGAGTCTGGACCAGTTTCTTATCGAAAATATGTTTTGCATTATGAAGCACAAAATGCATCCAAACTTTTTTGGAACGTGTTGCAGGGATCAAATTCAGAATTCAGTGTATATTTACAAAAAAAAAAAAGTTTGTCTTGTCTTTGTACTGTATTCTAGATGAGAAAATATTTGCAAATCATTCTGATTTTATTTATGTTTTACACGCCTTCCCAACTTTTGTGGGATTGGGGTTGTGTTTCAGGTAAGGTAAAGTCTTTTACAGCAGGAGGAGAGTTTGTGGAGCATTTTCGACAGATATCGATCAGAATCTGGGCAGATTTATCAGCCTGGAAATAGAAACTGTCTTCAGAAAAAAACAAAAAAAAGAAAAAACAACTGAAAGCTTGATGTTTGTTGCCCGGGGCTGTTTTCTTCTGACAATACATTGAAATATAGACTCCAGCGTCTTACAATATGCCCACAGGCTCCCTGTTGGCTCAGAGGTATTTTAGAAAATGTTGCAGGGGTGAACTTGTGTTCATCTTATTTTTGTACTTCTGCTCTCTTGTATAAAACCAACATTTTTCTTTTTACTTTAATGTCACCCAGAAGAAAATATCATACTAATTTGTCTCATGTAACATCGCTTTGGTTCTTTATTCAAGCACGAAGATGGGAAATTGTATGTTAGTGTAGAAAGAAAACATCTCCTTTACTTAACACGGGGAGTCTGACTGTGATTGATGTCTCAGCGTTCACTAAAAGCCCCGTAACAGCTGAAAAAACCTGTTCAGGTGTTTCTGCCGAACGTCTGCATCAGTCTGAACATTTCACTGTACGGATTTTTAATTAGTTGCAAATATAAACAGGCTTTAGTTTTGCTTTAGAGCTCCGCTGGCCAGGCTTTCAGTTAATTAGCAACAGGCGTGAATGTTCCAATTAGTGCAGAACAAGCAAGAAATCTGTAAATTACTTGTGTACAAAATATTCAAAACAGACAGAAAAAATCTCGTCAAGGCTTTTAATGACTTATTTATCAGATTTCCTTCCTGTTCTGAGATAGAAACAGAACACAATGTGCAGGAAGATGTGCAGAAATTCTACAAAATGCAAGTATTAGTTAGAACCTGAAGGGATTTTCACGTTCTCACTGAGCTGCAAGAAACGAAGACGCTACCTTTACTCCTGGAAACGACATTTTGAAATTCAGTTTTCTGCTGAACGGAAAAAAATCACTTATGTTCTCCTTTTAGAAATAAAAAACCTGAAGTCAAAAGGAAGAAATTTTATATTTTAGATGTCTTTGGTTTCATGATGGTGCCTAATTGCCTAAATATGATCCTTTCAAAAATGCAGTTTTTATTACAAGCAGTTTCTGAGGAAAAAAGGGGTGAACTTCTCACAAATGTCAGAAAGTCTGACAAATGTTTATTACCCATAAAAGTTTCCTCGATAATGTTAAAAGAGGTAGAAGTGTTTAAATAAATATACCCTGGTACGACTTTTTTGCTTCCTGAAATAATAATTTAAATCATCGCTAAATTATCACACTTGTATACGAGGCAACAGGTTGGCACGAATCCATATAAATGGTGCTAAATTTAAAACAAAATTATTTACATATCACTGAAGATAGTGCTGCTGGTGCCAAATCATCAAAAATCAACATCAACATTTTCACCCACTTACTGTATATATCTAAAAGTTAAGAATTTCCTTTTGCACGTTCACTGTGCTGCATCCAACTCACGTGTCTCATGTAAAAGACAGTTTCTGGCTGATTGTGGACATCAAACAAGAAGACATGCATAAAACAGTTTTCTAACATGTTCTTTTGATATTATGAGGATGTATTTATGAGATGAGAGCAGCTGACAGAGTTTCGGTTGCAGTTTTTGACCGTAGCAACAACAAGCATGGCTGGAAGTCAGAATCACCACTGCTACAGACTCTACAGACTCTACTTTAGCAGATTTAACAGATTGTGTAGCTGATGAAGATGAATCTGGGAACATTTCAGTGGAAACTATTTTCCTGATGATGTCGAACCACGAGGCCACAATCCACACCAGCACCGTCGCTGTAATCACTCCTTCATCCCTACATAATAGACACTAATTAGTTTATTCTATAGGATGAAGTAAAGGGACATTTAAGACTCTCATGAGTCACCGTCATTTTGAGTCACATGTAGCGTTGCATGACTGTAATTTTCACATATATAAAATGCATTTGATTATGGGTTTGTTTTCCAGAAGTATTTAGCAGGCTGTGGACGCCGTAGCTGCATGACAAACTTACTAAGACAAAAGACAAAAAATGAGGTGTTTCTCCCCGTTTACTGTCTGATCTGAATAAACAGGAATGTATAAAAGATGATTAAAGTGTATTTAATGTGAGTGTGTATCGTGCTGCACAACGTGCTGCATTGCAGCTCCTAAATGATGAAGTCGTCAGAGGCAGAAAGATGGAAAACAAGTGTGCCTGAAATAGGAGCGAGTGTGAGTGTGTGAGAGAGAGATATTTAATGAAAGAGAGAGAAACAGAGAGTTCAGAACAAATGTGCTGTGATGGTTTTTGTTTGAACAGCTGAACACACTGTCACATGTATCACGGTAGGATTGTGGGGGGTTTTTTTACAACCTGTAAAAAACCTGTTGTAACCTGAAAATTAAAGTACAAGATGATGCATCATGTATAATGTGGTAAAAGGTGCTCTGGGGTGCCCTTTAAGTGGAGAAAATGTGCTAATGTGCACTCCGGGGCTCCCTTCCAATGGACAAAACATGGTAAAGTGGTCTCGAGGGTGCTCTTCCAGTGGAAAAAACGTGGTAAAGTGTGGTCTAGGGTGCCCTTCCAGTAAAGAAAATGCGGTAAAGTGTGCTCTAGGGCGCCCCTGAAATGGATAAAATGTGTTTTGGGTTCCTTTCCCGTGGACAAAACATGGCAAAGTGGATGCTAGGGTTCGGTTCCAATGGAGAGAATGTGGTAAAGTGCCTTCTAGGGTGCCCTATTAGTGGAGAACGCATGATAAAGTGTGCTCTAGGGTGCCTTTCCACTAGAGAGTGCCCTCTTAGTTGGAGAAATCATGGTAAAGAGTAGAAAATGTGGTAAAGTGCGCTCTGCGGTGCCCCTCCAGTGGGCAGAACAAGGTAAAGTGTGCTGTTGGGTTCCATGTCAGTGAAGCTACAATCACAAGTTACAGTTTAATTTATCTGACGCTTTTATCCAAAAGCGACGTACATCTGAGAGCTGAAAACACAAGCAAGGATCTCGTCAGGAGAGAAGATCATGAGGAAGTGCCATGAGGCATCAAGTCTGATAGGATGTAGGTGTCGACAGGCAGTGTGCATAGAAGTGCATAGGATGCATTGGACAAAACATGGTAAAGTGAGTTCTAGGCGCCCTTTCAGTGGAGAAAACATGCTAAAAGTAGCTTCTAGAAGTACCACTCCAGTGGGTAAAACATGTTAAAGTGGGCTCTAGAGTTCAGTCCATGTGGTGAAGTGCTCTCTAGGGTGTCCTCCTAGTGGACAAAACATGGAAAAGTGCACCCTTGGGTTTCATTCCAGTGGAGAAAATGTGGTGTTCAACATAAAAAGAGCTTTTCTAGACTCTCTGAAAATTTTACAGATATTGAAATATCAGAAGACTTTAACTGACCTTTGTCCTGTCAACAGTTTTACAGCTGTTTTTTTAATGTAATGTATTATAATGTAGTTATATTATTGTGTTTGTTGTGATTAATCTCAGTCTCCTCTGTTGTTTCAGACACAGATATATTTGGGAAGCCGCCCTGCTACGAGGAGGCAGTTCTGATGGAGGACCCTCCTCCGCCCTACAGCGAAGTCTTGGCCGACCCACGGGGGGGCACCTACCTGAAGCCCGCTCCGCTCAGAGCCGCACCGCCACCGCCGCCTCCAGCTGCCAGAGAATACCAGAATCCCGCACCGGTCTACACATCTGAGACCAGCAAGCCTCCCGTGACGACTGTGTTCCCCGAGCGAGGTTACTCCTCCCTCATCCGCCTGCCTTCGTCCCAGCGCTGGGACTCGCTGGGTCATCTCCTTTCCAACATGGACCTGAACCACAACAACCTCACCCCGCCGGGGGCCCGCTCCGTCCAGGCTGCCGCCGCCATGGCGACCATGCCCCGACGGGAGCCCAGGACTCATCATGATGGACTCCGAAGTGGAATACAAGGACTCCAAGGGGGCATAGGGGGACTCCAGGGAAGCATACAAGGACTTCGAGGAGGAATACAAGGACTTCAAGGGGGGATACAGGGGTTCCAAGGTGGGTTACACGGGGTTCATAGCCTGAGGGGACTGGAGCCCAACTGTGGCCTGCCAACAGCCTTCCCACTGCTGGGTCGGAGCACCGCTGTCTAGACCTGGACGCTTACTGGAGGATAAGTTGGTCCATCTCTGAAGAGCAGGAGACCTTAGACAGACTTTCTGTCTGTATGTCTCCTTTGCAGCTCAGTGTTTACAGCACTAACAATGCTAGAAGTAGAGCTATAATTCCCTAAAGAGCTAAAAGAGGGTTAAAGTGCTGCAGAGGCGTCAGGAGTTCAATTCCCCGTGCAGCTCTGTGGGCGAAGGGCGCCACTTACTCTGCTGGGACCATTTCAGATCTGTGTGTGGAGAGGAAATTGCACGCTGTTTCAAACCAGTGTTGTTGAGTCACAGAGGCATCCTGGTGTCATATTGAAGCTAATTGAGTCAAGGTTCGTTTGAACAGCAGAGGCGGAGAGAAACTAAAGCACTAACAAGGTAAAAATGAGAGCAACAAGCACAGCTGTTCATCTAGCTTTGGTCAGAATCCTTCTGCCGTTATTTTCACACCTGCCCTTTTCGTATCGTCCTCTCTTCTCCTCTCCTCTGTGACTGAGCAACCTATTGTACCAGTCTGCCGTTGCCATGGCTCCCGGGAACTGTCTGTTGCCCACGACGACCTCTCCTCTTTTATCCGCTCTGATTTTCCAAGACTGTGTTCACAGCTTGTCTCCTCTCGAGGACTGTGAGTATTAACACTTATAAAAGAACACGTGGTGACCTTCGGCGTCACCGTGTGCGTGACATCAGAGGCCAGAGGCCAGTTTTTCCCAGTGAAAACAAAAACAAAAGTTAGAGTACGACAAGCTAGCCAGAAAACCACGTGTACATGGATTTCATTTTGTAACACGCTGCTTTGTTGTTTTCAGTGTTTTTACTACAAACTGTCGACTCAGCTGGGTCATTAATGTGGAAAAAAAACCTTTCTTTTTAATGTACAAATTTATTAGCGTTCTTTTAAGCTTTGTGACAAATGCCTTTTTTTTCTTGTGAAATAAAAACATCTTCACCTGCTGGGCTTCTTCCAATAATTTATGGAGTTTAAAAAAAAAAAAGGCCAAAATGGGACCAGAGTGTTTTTATGCTCACTGCAATAAACCATTGAATATCAAAAAATAAAGCCATAATCTTGACTACAAGTCGTGACGATTTAATTTTCTTTTTTTTTATCTAATATTTAAATACAGTACTTTATATTTAGAATTGTCTTTTACCTGCTTGTGTTATTCTCGCCTGTTTCTTCTTGTCTACCTGATGGTTTTAATTATTATTGAAGTAGAGATAGTTATGGGCAGAAGACAGGTTTATGACCCTGGACCAGAGTCAGACGGGGTCCAGTCCTGCACAGCCAAACGTCTCTCCACAGAGGGCAGCACTGGAGAAAAAGGCCTGGCTCCACGCTCACACATTCTGCTACAGAGGAAAAAACGCCCTGCCTTGTTTGCATTTCTTTAAACCGATCACAAACATCTTGGGCAGCGCTAAGCCAACGATTCAACGACGGTGCTGCTGTAAAATACTGTCGAGAGGGAACTTGTTTTGGTGATCCTTGTTGACCAGCAGTCGTCAGTTCTAGCCATTAGTCGTCTGGTCATCGCACATTTATGATATTAATTTAATATTTTTGGGCCACAAAGCAAAGCCACCTGTTAAATGCAAATGTAAAAAATGGTAATGACTCTGAATGTGTTCAAAACACAGGAATAAATAACTTCTAACTTTGCAAAAACAAATACTCGCAGACTTACGAGCACAATAGAATTAACTTAAGTTACAAACTTGCCCCTCAGCTGCTTCACACATCCTGACCCTGCTGTGCTCCTGGTCAGAGCCGCTGTAGCATTAGATCACCTTGGTACTGTACTCCTTGTTGTTAAACTGGCCTTTGTCTGCCTCAGAAGTCATATCGCAGAGTAATAGAGCTGCTAACTGAGTTAACTACTAATCTCAGCATAGCACAGTTCACAGCAGTGCACTGATGATTACAGTGTACAAGAGAAAAGGTCCGCGTTGCAACAACCGCCTGAAGTCGACTAAGATTCTTGTCACTGTCTGTCTGACTGTGGTGCAACTCTGACAGCTGCTCCGAGCAATAGGATCAGCCCAGAGATTGTGACTTGCGGGTTGGGTTCGGGTCATTGATTAACACATACTTTTGGTCGGGCAGTGCGGATTGGTTCTTGTAACAGTGCGGGTCTTAAAAAAAACCCTGATCCTGCACATGAACACTCACATAATGGACACTGACACTTGTGCTTTAATCAGTTGGTATAGATGAGGACAACAATATGACCAAGTGCACTGACCAGCAGCACAAAGGCAGGATGATACAATAAGCTGAGGGCTCACTTGAGAGAATGAGGCGGCATGGCGGTTCTCTTTCTGGGGAAACTTCTCGATGACTTTGGGGATGAAGTCATGCAGCTGCTGATGCCTTAAAATTTCCTCACACACGCAGTTTCAAGCATGAATCAGAGTAATCCCGATTCAGAGTCCGCTGACTCGTCACGGTCATTTCATGTTTTCCACACGGTTTAATACATGTTATGATCTGAAGAAGCACGTATGTTTTCATGTTTCATGTTAACTATCAACCACTTTTTTTTCTAAAACCACTCCATGTTAACCCTACTGTTAATTTTTCCGGTTAAGTTTCAGACGAGTGGTGGCAGTATCCCACGGCTGGTGGACACCAAAGTGCTTTAATTCAAATTTCTCCTCCAGATTAAAGGTTTCAAACCTCTGCTGGAGTATTAAAATCTACGTTGTCCATCCTCTCAGGTCATCCAAAGTTAGTTAAGAAAGTCTCCCCTCTTCTCTTGCTGAGTTTAAATCCAAGCGTTGGTGCTGACAGACAGACAGCCAATCAACTCTGAAATATAAATGACATCAACAATTTTGGGAGATCTACACTTCATTTGGAGAGAGACTCTGACTCAGTCTGAAGCATGAAGGCCAGGGACCAATAAACAAAAACTAAAACTAAAAGTTTAGGAGGGTGTCGTATCAATAGAAAATAAATTCTAGCAGGCATAATTTTTGAGAATTAAAATCATATGCTTGTTTGCACAGTTTGTGCTCCACAGGCCCCTAATGAGCAGATACGGTGATTATTCCTAATTAAACCAAACAAATAAGAAATAAAGGCTTGGATTGGTTTGGGGATTTAGAATTTAAAATTCACTGCATCTTCATCTGAACCTTTCCTCTTCATATTGTAATCGACTGATTAAGATGCAGTTGTAAATGAGCATCAGTTTGATTGTCTCTGGTTTTCTTTACGATCTGTGTGATGCAGCGCTGCCACTTTCACGATCAGGATGGAGGAGAAGCTCTCTAACCTTCTGCTCTTGTGAACTTACTCTTCTGACCAATGCACAAACCCCTGAAGTTTTCACATAAATTATTCATCAGATTATCTGTTTCTGTGCTTCTCTCAGCTATAAATTGATTCTACACATCTGCATGTGCCTATCAGGAAAACCTTTACTGTAAAACTGTAGATTTCAGTTTGTCTCTGACTCCCTCAGTTAGCCTCTGAGTCCTACACTCTGTTAGTTCCTCTTCCCTTGATTCTGTCTCTTTTCTGTCTTTTTTGATTCTCTCTTCTTCATCTATCCATGAACTTTCTCTGTCTTTTTGTCACTTTCTCCCTGACCTCCTTGCCCATCACAAGCTGTTATTCTGGTGCTTCACTACTGTAAGATGCTGCCTTGTACGACGAGGAAATGGAATCTGCCACTTGGGCAAAGCTATCATATGTAGCTGCCACTTCTGCCATCATCAAGGTTTTCATGTTTTAAAACGGTTTTCTCTTCCGCAAAACGAGTCACTTATTCGCCTTCATCTCAGCCTGTCACTCTGCAGCAGGATTACCAGAAACACTCAAGGTGATGGAAGCGAAGAGGAATGGAGCCCAGATATCTTTAAGACCTCAGATTCTGCGAGGATTATTGTGTCGGTGCCTCTGGTGGCAGCGTACGTTAGTACGAGGCACCAAAACAAACTGCGACACGAAAAAGAAAACAAAAGTGCCCTTCACTTCGAAAGATTTCAATTTTCAAAACAATATTTGAAACATATGAGATTTTCTTTCTTCCTAACACAGCTAAGTATTTGATTACACCTCATACGAGTGAGTCACGGTGGGGGATTCTTGCAGCAGTGCTTTACAAAGCAACCCTGCAGTTAATGTTTAGTGAAAAATCAAATGCTTGACACGTCCCTGCTGTTCGTAGGCATATTGGTAATTTGACTTTTGTATAGTCGGCGTGAAATAAAAAGTAACATGAAAGCACCAACACAGAAAACAAAATGACACACTGTCAGTTGATGCACTTGACTAAATTGTTTAATAAATGGACTGCATTTATGTAAGACTTGCACCTCATTCACATTCACACATCGATGTCGGAGGAACTGCGTGCAGGGCACTCGTGAGGGCTTTTCACTCTTTATTAATAATGGAGCCCCAAATTGAGAAAGCTTTCACACCGGCAGCTTCCCAACTGGGCAAACCCCGACTTTAGCCAAGGGTTTGCTGGCCCTGCTCCAGAACATGGTTACGCCTGAGCAGCGTGTGTGCGTGGCATTACCTGCTGGATTCTTGTCGGAGTCCATATTAACAGGTTAGAGCGTCCACACAGCCTGCAGGCTGCTCACATGTGTGTCAGGCACAGCTGCAGCCACGCTAGAGATTCAGAGGCACGCCTATGTTTTTTTTATTCATCGTGACGCGTGCGGTTCTTGGCAAAAACACACATTAAAAACTGATCTGTTGACAGTCGTATCGACATTATATCTGCGACAGGACAACTCTCACTACAGTTTCATCGCTGGAGCAGCTGGAGCGTGTGGCGCTGCCTGTTGGTTTTCATTTCGGCGGCCATATTAACCAGTTAGAGCATCATTGCAGCCCACTTGAGCAGCGCGACTCACATGTGTGACAGGTGCTGCTCTGACAATGCTTCCAGAGACTCGGAGGCTCACATATTTTTTTCTGCATGATCACATTAAAACTGATCTGTTGACAGTCATATCGACATTTTATCAGCAACAGGACACCTCTCACTACAGTTTCATTTTTCTACATCTGTGCAATATTACACAGACATGAAAAAAATTGGGTGCAGGGCAGTGATTTTTTTTTGTCTCTCTTATCTTCTCCCTCTCTGAACCAGGAGGAAAATCACTGATTGCCTTCAGCAAACAGCTATTTTCATGTGCAAAACTCTGTGTAGAAAGGTAGAACTTTAAGCAGAAACGCAGCCTGTGTTGGACACCACAGCGTGTGGCATGCGTGCAGTGTGAACAAGCTGTTAGCCGAGAGTTTTTTTTGGGGGGGGGGGGTGTAAATTGACTAAAGCCAGGGCTAAATGCTGCCAGTGAGAAATGGGCCTAAAAGATCAAGTGAGTAGTCGTGGAGCATTTTAAAATGGTCACATCAGTTGCTGTAACAACAGACATTTAACCGTGCAGAGCCAGAGGAAGCTCAGTGGGAACTGTTTAGCTCTGGGCTCAGCTTAATCCTGAGCTAACAATGTGTGTGTGTGTGTGTGTGAAAGGAGGCGAAGTTATCCCAGAGTTAAATATACATTTAAATAACACTGCCGACATATTTTGGACTGCAGAAAAGGTTTTACTACGTTAGTTTGTATTATTTTAGGCCGCCATTGTTATGTGACGTCAGACGACAGCTTCTTCACGAAGCTGCGGTAGATGGATTCGACCTGAGTGGCGTTCCATTGCCCTTTGCAGTTCCAAGTTTTCTGGAGCGCAGCATCACTTGTGACTTGCACAACAATGACTCGGTCTCACCTCTGGAGCTTAGTGAGGTTTGGGAATATATCCCGCAGTGGTCAAGTTCTCAAATTTTTGTAAGCTGGGTTTAGGGAAATATAATAAAATTGCACTGCAACACTGTGGTAATGCTCCAAGAATCTTAGACTGAGAAATAGGAATTAATGGAATTTGAGGTTCTTTATGTCAAGACTTTTGTACTTTTTGATACTAGATTTTATGCAGTAATGAGTTTTTTTAGTTTTTCATTTAACATTGTGCAGCTGCAGGTGTTTTTGTCTGTGGTTTTTGTAGATTCACGTTCTGTATGAGGGATTCAGCAGTTACAGGACTGCTTCATTAGTCAGATCTATGGAGACTGTGGATATTCATGTAAGTCTGACCTCTTACTATGACCTTGCATAAGGATTAAGTGGTTTGAAGTGTTTCAGAGAACAATCGGTAATGTCGCAACCAGCTGTGAAAAGTTAAATAACCTGCTTCACATCATTAACTACAAAGTCATGTTTGACATCACAGCCTCAGCCAGAGAGCGACGACTGCAGCAATTTGTTTAAATGTCACATCTTCTCAGCCCTTCTCATTCCCTGCTGCCACAATATGATGGTAATAATGGTCTTAAATTATTATAATCGTTTCCAGCTCTGGCTTACATCAAGGTGGAAAGCCTCAATAATAATGTTGCAGCCAATTATTATCATAAAGTTGAAGGGGGAGGAGGGTCAGGACTGGCACTTGGTTAAAAGCATAATATACTGTTGTGCAAAGAACTGGCAGTTTCTCAGGCTTTTGTTGTTTTGCACACGTAGACGTCCCTCTACGTTTTTGTTCTGCTCTTGTTTTAAAACTAAAAGGTTTGATCCCGGGTCTATTTCTTAAGACTATGAAATCGTTTTCAAAGATGATGCTGAAAAGTGGAGACTCAAAAGCTCTCAGAGAGAATCACCAAGTCTCCAAAATGGGTCTTGGCGGCTTCATTTAAAACCGAGAACTTCTGGGGACTGCCGACTGTTTCAACGACCCATTATTCCAAAAACTCCCAATAGTTTGAAAAATGTTCCATTGGACTAAAAGGCCATTTGTCCAACAGCCTGTTATCCTGAACACAAATACCCATTTCTCTGAAAATACACTCTCTCCCTGCAGTTGACCATTCACTAAGCCCCGCCTCCAAACAGCAACTGTCCAATCATGGTTTAGCAACTGTAACTAAGCTTGTCAAGCTTTACTCTGCTTTATTCTGTGGGGGTTTGATGAGGAGGATGAGGATGAGGAGAATCAAAGTGGGTTGACGACGATGCATCTCTCTCTGGCTCTCTGTCTCGGGTCTATAACATCCCGGCTGTCTTCCTCAATCGTAGTTTGACTGGTCTGGCTGGGTGACTCGTCTCACTAATCGAGTCCCTGCGCTTCCTTTATCCACGTTAATGAGTGTGTTTCTGTCATCTATCGTGTAGATATACCTGCTGTATTTCACTATCCTGCCATTGGACACCTGTTTCAGGTGGCATTTACCATATCTGCTACCTGTGTTTCCAAATTCCCTTGTTGCTACGGGAAACAACATCCTCAAAGCTAACAACCTACATGTTGAAAAGTAGGAGCATGCACCCTGCGTGCTGGGACCGTCGGTCCTCTGCAACGGCCGCCAGTTCAACTTCCGCCTGGCGCCCTTTACCGCATTACCCCCTTTCCTGTCTGCACTTCAGCTGTCCCCATCAAATGAGGGAAAAGAAAAAAGAAAAAGAAAAGAAAATGTCAGATTAGCATATGGGTTGCTAATGGTGCAAACAAAAAACAAGCTAGAAGCTGTAACCTGTTCTTTTGTGGTGATTTAACTACTTCTATGCCAGAGAGCACCTCTCTGTATGCAGGTAAGGTCGGGCTAAGTGAGAGCAGGCTGTTGGAAAAATTAGATTTTGGTCCAATGGGACATTTTTCGCATTATTGTTGCTCCAGAACAGTGAGCTGTCGGAACAATAGCATAGCACTGAATTCCTCAGTCATGTCCAATGTTCCCTGTCCACCACCGCCTGGAGCGAACGCTCATTACTGGTATAACAAGATTCCCTGGAGCCGGTTTACTCTGAAAAATACACCATAAATGAGAAATTTCTGCAAACACAAACTAAAACAAACTCCAACTCTATCGCCGGACAAGAACATTGATAATGGAAGTTTCTGCAAAACAGACTAAAACTAATTTTACATTAACTTTATAACAGTTCTTACTTTCTAAATGTACATATTGCAACAAGGGTGCAGTACAGTTCAGGGAGTGATTGTTAGATTGATAAGGGACAAACCAAGCCAAACTGGGAAGTGGGACGATGAGCGATGGCGTGAGCCCACGGGGCCCAGCAGTTCTGTTCATTAGCAAGCGATGGTACCGGGAGGGAGCAGACAGGGGACGAGGTCGATGAGACGGAAGGTCCGGTACCAGACAAGCAGTCAGACAAAGCAGACAAGCTGACGAGGATGATGAGCCGACAGGTAGGTACACAAAGGACGCTCACACAGGAACATGTGTGGCAACACAATGAGAAACTCTGAGCCACAGCCAGCCACAGGTAAGCAGGTGGAAACTCTCAAACTAAAGTATTGTCGAGTGGAAACACCAGGCAGCCACAGACAAACAGGAACAAGGGTGCCATGACAGATCTCGTGGTCGGGGAGGGAAGGCTGGTGCGTTCACCGGGAGACAGACAAAGCAGGCAGGTCAGAAGGAGGCAGAGTCAGCAACGGGGAATCAATTTAGAGACAGTCTTCCAGGTGGTTGAGAAACAATCTAGCAACGAGCGAGTGAGCTAGACAGGCTTATGTACTGGGTTGATTGGCGATGAGCTGCAGGGGTGAGACCAGGTGAGTGGGGTGGGGTGGTCAGGTGGGAGTGGCTGGCAGGCGGAGTGAAGCAGAGGCGGGGTGAGTGGAAAACTACTGAGAAGCAGAGGCGCTGAATGCAAACAAAATCATGCAATTTTGAGAATTGTTGAGTGAGAAGAAACTTAATAAACTTGTAGTGACAACTTCTTAATTATTTTGGCCTTCTTGTAAATTCTACAAACGATATTTTAATCTTATATCTGCTGTCGTGGCTGACTGTATCATTCATTTCTGAATTGCTTTCCTCTGTTATTTTCCGCACAGTTCTGTTGAATAACTCGTTTCTTTGAGTGGTCATGGCCCAGAATAGAAGGTATCTGTGACTAGAGGTTGTATATATCTGAGCTAGACGCCTGCTCCTGACTAGGCGTAAGGTTTTCACTGGGTCTTAGCAAGAAGAAGGTGTAAGCCTTGATGGTGCAACCATCATAACCATTAGATTGGACTTAGAATGCCAAGTTAAGACCAATTTAGCTTAAGACCAGGTGTAGGTCCTGCTGGTACAACTGGACCCTGGGCTGTAAAAATGCACAACACAGCCTCTTCTGAGCTGCAGTACAAAAACACATAACAGAGACGATGTCAGACAATTTGTGTGTCCTGTTGTGGTTAATCACATTTTATTTGGGATTACAGAGACCGAGTTCAGGTTGAGTTGTGTCCTCAGACTTTAGGGGGAGGAAACGTCTGCTCTAATATATATAAAATACAAGAAGCTGTCAGTCATTATCGTGTTTTGTATCTGATGGTTACAGCAGCAGCAGCGGCTTCAGGCTGATGATTCACTGATGATCAAACGTGTTCAAAAATATTTTCCTGGAAATCTGAGAGACAGGCTGCAAAACTGAAAAGGAGCATCGCAGTGTTGAGACGTGCATTTCAGCACGGAGGCAAACACCTTGATGATGATTCAGCCCGCGAGGTTACATAAAGAGAGAGAGAGAGAGAGAGAGAGGGAGAGGGAGAGAGAGGGAGAGAGGCCATTCAATACTGTTTCCACAACAGCAAATGTGCTCTCAAGTAATAAAAGATCTGTGGAGAGAGAGAGAGACAGATTCCTCGATGCTCTTCAGTAACCACGGTGACATGTCATTTGTTTTCATTGTTCATTTTGTTGTGGGGTTTTTTCTTAGTCGAGCATGTTGTTATTTTTGAAAAGGGCAGCAACAAATAATCCAGAATTCAAACTAATAGGATGCACATTTCATTTTGAAGGGATACTGCAGACCATTTGAAGTGGGGATGTATGTGGTACTTTTCCATAGTCAGTAGATGACGGTCAGCACGGTGGCAGTTAGTAGAAGAAGAGAGACGTCTCAGCATTGTACTGTGGCAGAAAAACATATTTTAGCCACATAAATAAAGGCATACCTAAAAAAAATCAATATCAGTAGATAGATAGACGTTGGCGTTCCCCAGTTCTTCCGGGCTGTGGGTAATAAGCAGGCTAAAACTTTTCTTTCAGCAAAGTGGCAAGACAGTACAAACACATCCCAACTAACGGGTACAGCAGCTTCTCTCTCAAGTGTTTTGCACGAGGCACTCTCCAGAGTCACACTCATTACCCGTCCCCACAAAACAAAGGCAGGTAGGAACCACATAAGAACCAAGGGAACATGATGAATCTCCTTAAACACTGCAACGGAAAAAAACAACAGAATAAAAACATAAAATGCCTCTCTGCTGCTCGTCTGATGTAATCCAAGTCTCCTAAAGTCCAACATGCCAAGCTGACTAATCAAAATGTTATTTATGTTATGTTTATGTTATGTTTTTAGCCTGTCCATGGTAGAAGCACAAAGAGCAAGGAAAGAGAACATAATCAACAGAATCAGAACCTAATCAACCGTGCAGAAGACGGCTCCATCAGCCGGTCACTTTTCTTGTCTGCTGTCCTCGGTACTTCTTGGTTTCAGGCACAAGTGCATCAACTTTAAATATTTCTAAGCTGTTCCACTTCTTAGTCTGCTCCTTCTGCTCTTGTTAACTTTTTCCCTCTCTGCATAGTTTTGAACTTTCCACTGGGATGGGGCGGGACTTATTGTGCTGTAAAATCTTACAGTAACCTCCTGTTAATGCGTGTGTGCTTTTTGGCTCCAAAATCAAAAATCATCAAAAGTTGTATTTAGGAAGAAATACTGTTAGAATTTGGCTGTATTTTTTACAACAACTTATTACAGTATAACTGGCTGATCGTCATCTACTGAAGGTAATACACTGACTATGGATAAATACGACATTCAACCCTACAGAGAAAGCTGTGTTTTATAGCTAGATGCATTTCTAGTTGTAGAATAATTAGATAAAATGTTAGACACTCAGAATAATTGTATTTAATATATTTTATTCCAGTCCTCATCAAGTGTGTTTCAGTCTGCAGTCCTGCCGTTCAGTCAGACTGGGTTTTTTTTTGCCAGTGCGGTCCAGAAGGTTTTGTCTGTCTGCTGTCTACCGTCTGCAGCATTACTGCCCATAATCTGGAACAAACAACATATATATTACAGCATTGCTTATTGCATAAAGAAGTGTTTGCATAGAGCTCATGTTTTCACAGAGGTTGTTCATCGTGTCTGCATGACGAACTGAAGGTAAAATGGTTCACAGTTGGAGGGAAAAAACTCGTCTGATGCTCACATTTGCTGCATCTGCACTCTTTTTTTTTCTGTTTTTTTAAACACGCTACACATTTTTACTTTTAAATCAGTCATTTCTGTCAGCAGAGTTTGTCCTGGCAGCAGTAGGAGTGAACTGAATACTGATTTGAAGCAGGTTTGATAGAATAATTTACCTTCTGTACCGAGCTCAGAGTGTACATGACATGAATATACTTTCTTTAAATATTTCTGTTCACGTCTCCGGGAGGCAGAGATTGAGGTGTGAAGTCTTGTAGCTGACAGAGGGCATTTATTTATTCAAAAGGTCATGACATTGATGGCAAAATTATGAAGTTTCCTTGGCAACGATCCGACAGCGTGACTCCTTCTGCTGGTACTGGATGAGATTTTTTTTTTTTTCCATCCAAAAAAACCAGCAACACACCGCTGAGATTTTTCTCCTCCGTGAAACCTGACTCACCACGTAACATCGAGCCCAGGGTGGCATCTGTGAGAGTATGTGTTGCCTGGCAACCTGGTCAGACTTGTTTACATGTAGTAAAAGAGAGAACATCAGCCCAGCCCTGTCACATCGCCACGGCAACGGCTGAGCATTGGCCGCCTCCTGTCCTCCCCTGCTGCCGTCCTCCGGTGAGAGCGTTCCGCCGGCGACCACGTTGTCCGGCTGACCCCGCCCACTGTTACATCACGACGTCACAGCTGGAGGCGAGCTTCGAGCAGAGTCATCACAAATCTTCCCACGGTCACGACAACATGCAGCTACACCGGACTGAAGTTTTCTGGAACAAATTGTCCTTTCCTCAGAGCAGCCATTCCCCAAAAAGAGTACCAACACAACTCTGATTAACACACAACACTAATCGTACCAATGATGAGATTTAAAGCCTCTGCAAACACAAATCTTCCATAGTCTTCTAATTATGTAATTTAGGGCTTTATGTACATAATTATAAGCATATAAAAAGTATTAGAAATCAGATTTAATGCAAACTTTTTGTCCAGTGTTTGTGCTTGGAGATTTATGACAAAAATTGCACAATTGATTCCACAAACCAGTCATAAAAAAAATCCATGTCAGTTGCTATGTTGGTGCAACAAAACTTCTCCTCTCCAGCTGCTGCAGCTGCTGAAGCTGTTGTATCGCTCCTGTAACACTAATACTGATTTAACCTCGCCTAAATCAATATCAAACATTTTCCCTGTTTTACTTTGTTGTTAGACTGAACTGAAGCCGCCGTGTGTGCTCTCTTCTCAGCAGACGGAGGGCGACAGCACGCAGCCTTCTCGTCTTTTTACTGCAATTCTGCACCAAGATCGGGGGAGTTATTACTTTAAAAACTAACAGTGACAGTAAAACTTTGTTTCACGCTATAATGATTCCGGATCGCATGCATACCAAACCATAAAAGTACGAAGGACGGGTCAACTGCGACCCGTTGCACCCCAACGCCTGCTTCAGTTTGAAATCTTATTTCAGCTCAGGGCCAGTCTATGTGGAGGTCGTGTTAATGTTGGAGGAACTTTGCACATCTCTGCTGGTTGCATCTGGCCGTTGTGGTGACATTGCAGCGGGTCATGTGTCGTGCATTCATCAGCAGAGAAACAAATCTGAAGGTTCAGTCTCTTCCACAGATAATAACAAACAGCCTCCAGCCCTCCTCAGAATGCACTCAGCGCTGCGCACGTTCTGTTCTCACATTATTCCTCTTTTCAGATGAGAGGTTCATTTCACAAATCAGTCTCTAGACATCAGTCTCTTTTTTTTCTCCAAAAAAAAAACTCATTTTGATTCTGGTGTCATGCAGCATTTCAGTGTTTTAACAAGGTTGTCCAAGTAGTTGCTCCAAACATGTCAGTGTGTGAGCAGTGCGGAAGAAACAGTTTTTGTTTTGTAAAATCGTCCGTAAAGCCAAACTCATGCTGCCTAAAAGCAATGTTTCATAATCACTGGGAAGTTGATAAATTAGAGGTTTTTCATACAATGTGAAAATATTTGCAGTCACAGTGAAACATGAACTCCAAGAGCTTCCCAGCATGCAAAGCTAAAAAAACAACTATGATTTTTAACTTCATTTAACATTTAATGAAGACAGTTAAATTGAAGATCAATGCAAATATTAGTTTTGAACTTCCAGATCATATTTTGACTTTAAGGGTAGAGTCAAGAGAGGATTTGTCGGAGCTGTTCATAAATGCATCAACGTTTTCGGTTGGTTAAACATCCTGCAGCACAACAATGAGAACCTCCATCTGTTTGCATGAGTCTGTACATTGTTTATTTTGGAAAATACTGCAGATTATACCTTTAACCTCTTCACATTCTTGAAGTCGAGGGAAAAGGGAGAGTTTGTCTCTGAGATGTTTGTTGCAGTTTTTTGTCTCTGAGAATTGAAGTGTCTAAAAGTTTCACATTCTTGATTCGACAGTACTGAAGTCAGTGGAGCTGCTGATTTTCTCTCAAGGCCTCTGAGTGAAACCTTGGAAACAAGAGAAATAACTTATTCTGGCGTTTCTCTGCTTCTCTTTTCTCCACTTGAATTGATTTTGCTGTGACCTTCTACCATTATAAAAGGCTTTCCTGGCCTTTATTCTGAGACTAAAACCTCTTGATAACATCATAGTTTGTTTCCGATGTACATTTTACACTTTTACAAACTGGTTTGGTTCCTCACACCCACCAAACCACCAAAAACACCAGATGTAAGCTTTTCATCAGACAGGGACGAGATTAAAACTGACCTTCTGAAAAATTAATTTGTTTCAGGAGGTGACTTTGAAAAGTTTGCTGTCTTTTAGGAGGTAACTGGGAAAAGTTTTTCCTACTTTTAGAGGGTGACAAGAAACAAATTGCCTTCTTGTAGGTTATGACAAGGAAAAGTGTGTTTTCTTTTAAGGGTTGGTGGTAAAAAGTTTCCCTTGTTTTAGGGGCTGATGGGGAAAACTTTGCCTTCTTTTAGGGAGGTGACAAGGAAAGTTTGTCTTCTTTTAGGGGGTGACAAGGAAAGTTTGCCTTCTTTTAGGGGGTGACATAAAAAAGTTTGCCTTCTTTTAGGGGGTGACAAGAAAAGTTTGCCTTCTTGTAGGGTGTGACAAGAATAAGTTTTCCCTCTTTTAGGGGGTGACCGGGATAAAGTTTTCCTTCTTTTAGGGAGAAAAAGAATAAGTTTTCCTTTTTTGTAGGGGGTGACAAGGAAAAGTTGGCATTATTTTAAAGTTTCAGTGTCATTTGTTTTAGGGTGCGTCATCAAAGAACCGTTTAAGGAGGTGACATCGAATAGTTGGCTGTATCTCAGGGGTAACGGGCATAAGTCGTACTGTTTTTTTAATGGGGTGATGGAGAAGTCAGCCATGTTTTAGGGGGGTGACAGGGGAAAGTTGGCCTTGTTTTAGAGGGTGAGCAGAAGAAAAGTTGGCCTTGTTTGATGGTATGATGGGTGGAAGTTGTTCTTGTTGCAGCTGTAACAGTAGAGTTGTGTTCCTCCTTGTAGTGCAGAACTTATTAAAGAGATTATTGGACGTCACCAGAAGCAGTTTCAGGACGTAAGGACGGTTCAAAGGTGCTCAGTCACTGTTAAAGATGCAGAGTTACATGATAATCAGGTGACTCTCAGATACTGGAAAGCAGCAGGTGCACAGGGAAATTTACTTTCAGCCTGAAATATCCAAGTCATGCAAGATAGTTGCATCCCATCATGTTTTTCCTGTCAGACGCCGCAGCAGCTTGTTTCTCTGAAGGCAAACTGAGTGAAATGAGGTGTGAAAAAAACCTGCAGCCTCTCGGGCCTCGATTCAGAGTCACTGTCACAGAGTTTAATCACAGCTCGTTTCCACTGATTAATGAGTGATTAGAGGAGGCTGCTCACCGAGTGACCGAACCAATTGATTGGGCAACCTCTGGAGTATTCCCATCTGTCAGCCTAATTACAGTTAACCCGCCCGCCTTCCCTCTCAACCAGCACATCCCTGCAACAAACAGACCAGTAAAAACACGTCTTTCCTCTCAAAAATCAGTCGAAGGGACAACAACCTAAAAAACTGCATAAATCTGAACTTTGAATTTGAAATAACTGCATCATAAAAACTCCGGCCTGAGAGATTATAGTATATCTCAGGAATTAAGCATTTCTCTAGAGACATACACAACAGGGCCGACTGTTTACTAGAACTTCTTGCCAAAATCTGTTGTGTACTTTTAGGGCACCTTTGACATGTCATGTGAACTGAAGGGGTGGTCTCAAACCGCTGTCAAGAGAACTCTGGAGCAGTTCATTTCTGGAGTGAACAAAAAAACAATGAAACCAATCAGAAGCGTACCACAGTGTGTGTTGTTTCATTGGTTAAAATATGATTTCTCTTCCTGTTTTGGTGACTGGTGAACTAGTGGTACATTTGCTACCAGAATGTGGACAGGCAAGGGACAAACTTCGAAGTGAGTCACGACAAAGATTGGATTTGTCCTGGTTTTTTCAAAGAATTGTCAAACAGGATCATTCTGATTTGGATATCACGAGATCAGGATTGCAGAATCTAGACTTGCAGTTGTTGGATCGGCCTCCTTCTGTCGGTCAAAGTAACATTTCTACTTGGGGCTTCTATCACACTTTGCATCATTTAGCGATATTATCAAAAATGATGCAGGTGAGAATTATTTTGCACGGAGGAGGAAATGTGAAATTCTTGATTTTGCACCGACCCACTTTTACGCAACAACAACTTGGAGGTTTTTCGTGTGTTCTCGTTGAAAATATTGGTTTATTGGTTAATTGTTTAATTTAGTTTAGGATACTGTTTTGGCACTATCTGTGTTACTGTAATATGCAAGAAATAAGTAAAATAATGATTTAAAAAAACCTCCCACAAGCCCTACATGTCTCTACATCCACCTTGAATCCACAATGAATCCAGCTCTACAGAGGGATCAGGATTTGTGGATTTTTGAAATACCCAAAACAACATTTGATCGGGATTCTGGGTAGGATTTACCCTTTTTTATCTTTTTTCCAGTTTTTGCAGGATCAGGATCACATATCCTGGTTTTGAAATACCCAATTTTGAGACTTAATCCTGTCCGGATCATTCTAATCTGGATTAAAAGTTTTGAAATACTGAGCGTAGATCAACGCAAACATGAACAAACACTGACTGTATTATCAATAATCAAATGACATTTCCATCACATGACCTGTGTTCACAGTTTCTGGTCTGTTTTGTCCTCATAAATGTAAACCAGACCAGTTGGAAAACTGATAATATTTTGCATCAACTGACTGGACCTTTAGGTGTGGAATCACCCATAAAAAACAGCTGGTGTTTGACTGAAAAATATTCCTCTTATACACCATCTTATTGTCATCTCCTGGCTGGCGTGTGGAGCATTTTGTATATTGTAAACATGAGTTCCTGTGTCCATGTCCCAGACTTACACACAGACAAGCTGATGAATATGAAAGAATACCACTGGAAAATAAAAATAAACATCATTTTATCCATTTTTTTTAATCCATCCATTTATCAATTATTCGCATCTCTGTTTAAAATCAAGCTCATTTTATGGGCAGAGCTCCGAGAAAGAAAATGTGAAATATCAAGAGAAAAATAATAATAAAATTGTGAGAAAACATTAACCTCCCACGGCCAAAACTTTAATGTCTTCTTCCTCGGCTTCACGCTTCACTCTTCCACCAAGTTTCATGAAAATCTGATCGGTAGTTTTTCCACAGTGTTGCTGCAAAGACACACGTCACCAATAACAGAACCTCCTTGATGAAGGTAATTAGGGTTGAAAATCTGAGTGCTGATTGTTTCTGCAGGTGGTTTCAGGTGCATCACAGCTTGACTTGATTCTGACTGGCTCCTCAAAATCTTCCAATCAGCAGGTTCACCTTCTTACAAGTCCCCAAATATATCTTTTGTTTCTTGTTAAAATGGAATGATTTATTTAGGATTTTGTTAGAACAGGAACATTTTCCTGTGATGAAGAGAAACTGAGCAAACATGTAGTTTGTCATTGCTGCTTTACATTAAATCTATTTAGTTTTTACGCCGATATTTCAGTGCCTGATACTTTATATTGTACATCAGATACTTAATTTGTTTTCCTGTATTTTATATTTGTCACTTTTGTACCTCGTGTTTCTTTGTTTAAACAGCATTTAGAGTGGAAGGACTTCATTGCAGAGAAACTTGGTTTGAACTGTGAAGATATGAAATCTATATCTTGTGCAATAAAAATGACAAATTTTTAGTACTTTATGTTAAATGAGGCCATCTGCCAGTCAATGAGGGCCAAAATGTTTGCAGATAACATCTGAAAGCACTGAATTTATGAAAGGTTATCACATCTGAACTGTGGCAGGTTCAAAAACATAATTATGAGACCCGGATAATAATACGGGACCTTTAAAGCTCTGAATCAAGTGGCTCTCGAACCTGTCAATCATGTGGTGATTAATAAGCAATTAAAATTAATTCAGTTTATCAGATTTAATAGACCTCAAGGTTGTTGTCACCTTGGTTATAAACAGATGAGAAGAAGGAGAACTCAGACTGAACAGAAGCTTTTTTAAAAAGACAAGACTGAGAGACCTTAGTGCTGCAGCTACGAGCTACAGGATCGTTTCCTCTATTCTGTCTGACTGAACTTTGACCTTTCTGGCAGGTAAAGACAGAAAAACAGCAGACAGTCTGAAGTCGTGTTTGGGAGAATGACAACAAGAGGAATCTCACTCTAAATATCAGCAGAAGGAAAAAATGCTGCACAGAGTGAAACATCTTTGGGAGGAGGACAGAGACGAGCAGAGCAGTGAAAAGGAAATACTGTGGGGTCATCTAGTGGTGGAAACGTGAACTACAAGACACCTTCTGATCATTTTATTCTGAGGTTTGGTTTATGCCTCCGATCCAAACAGCTTAATTTTGGTTGTGCAGTGAACATGGAGTCATTAGTGTCGTTCAACTGGATGTTAACTGACACAGATCTCTTTCTTTTTTTTGAGAGATGATAAATTTAATAAGCGTTTGAAAATTAACTGGAATTTTTTTTTTTACTCTGATGGTGCAGCCAGATTTCTTCTTCATGATGTTTGAAAATTAGTGTCTGTCAGCACTTCATCCAAAGAAGAAGTCCTACAAATTCAGTGACAAACTGCACCGTTTGTAGGTTCAGAAACAGAAACAACATGTTTAGAAAAACGTGGTTTAGGTTCAAATGACTGCTTTGTTAAGGTTTGGTGACCTTCATGGTTAAAAGAAGAATCATGTTGCTCGTTGGTTGGAAACTTGAAATGAAGACGCTCCGGCTCTGTAACAACAACACCTGACCTCCTCCTGCGATCATGACGGACAGGAGTCAGACTTCCTACATCTGCTGCACGTTCTTCAAACGTCAGCTAAATCTCTGAAAGTGATGCACAAACTGCGTGCAGCCATCACCTTATTATAACATCACAAACAGAAATGGAAGTTCTGGTGATTTGAGCTTAAGTTCCTCCAGTAGATACTACATGTCACTGAGAAGAGGAATATGGAGAGGTGAGACTCTGAAAACGGCTCTGACACAACAAATATCTAATATATATTATATCTATCTAATATAATCACAGACTTGTTTCGGGGTCCTTGTTCAGCTGACTTTTGTTTAGTGAGTCTGGCCCCTGTTTTGCTGCATTTCAGCCAAAAATCCTCACATGACATCTCGGCTACAGACTCTGAAGCCAGCTGTCCCCCCTTTTAAATATTATCTCTCATATTTTCACCTTCTAATAAGACAAAAAATGTAGGTAGTTATACCCTGCCAGGCCTATTTGATGTGTTTGTTTCATTCCCCTCTGAGGTAAAGAAACATCTAGTTACAAGAAGTCATTCAATCAACAAGGTTTTCAATAAAACAAGAGGGAGAGGAAGAAGTGCGTGGATGCAAGGATGGATGAAGGTGAGAGGACACCTGCAGTGAAAGTACCTCTTATGTTTGCTCTGAGGTCGGCTGTAAGAAGCTTCTACAGTCAGATGAGATGAAAATGGAGCTTTTTGTCCATCAGACTGAATGTTGACACGAGACAGACACTACACAGCATCATGTCGCTTCTCTGCAGCAGCTGGTGCAGTCTGCATCAATAAAACATGAAATGAATACATAAAGTTCAATATATAGGCACTGTAAGTATAGTTACTCACAGCACTATGACTATGTACTGTAAACGTGAATGTCTAAGAATTTTTCCACATGAAAAAAGAGAATTGTTGGACCAACAACTGGTAACACAAAACAAATTAAGTTTTTTTTTTTTTGTTATATGAACACAACTGCTTTAAGTCAGATGTACTTAATAATCTCACTGCTCTCAAATCAACAGTTTGCTTTAATTTAACACAAAATTTAAGGCTGGTCAACTTTCACCAAATTCAAACTTTCCAACTCAATTATTTGCTTTACCCAAAAGTAGTTTTTAATAATAACCATAGCGTGTTATTAACTTAACATTATCCTGACTCATTAATAGCTTCAGTGAGTTTACTAAAACTTTAACACTTCAGGTGGACCATTTATTTGATCACAAAATCTAGTTTTGTCATGGATTAGACTCAAGCTTCTTTCTGAGTCGAGTGCAGAGGAAAAAATCTGGAGAAGACGTGGACGTCATGGCGTCAGATGAACATGTGGACGCATTACTAAGACAAAACTAACTGACGAACTTGTGCTGAAATAATAAAGATATCTTTTAATCTCACCAGATGGTCGACACATGAATATGAACGATGAGACAAAATGGCAAAATAAAATGAAGAGTTGCATATTTATTCACTAACTGAGCCTCGTTTGACAGAATTTAATAGAATTTGGTGAACGTTTGATGTGAGCGCGTCCTCTTCGTGTCCCTTCAAGAGGAATCAATCAAACCCGGTCTCTCTCTCACACACACACACACACACACACACACCCACACACACACACACACACACACACACACACGAGTGTTGTTATTGCCTAGGAGTTTTTATTTTCTACAGGAATTTACAGCAAAAAAAGACTAACACTGTTGTTGCTAATATTCAAAAAGGTCCTGAAAATCAATTCTAGCACACTTTTTGACAGGTATTAAAAACACACACACACTCCTCCCGTCTCAGCCCCGCCCCACCTCTCACTCCAGTTTCCAGGGCAACTAAATATCACATCAGTAAAAAAAATAAAATAAAACAAAACAAAAAAAAGAAAGAAAGAAAAGAGAAAGAAATACATACAGCGTTTTTTTTTTTGCATTGGCACAGAACAAAAGCAGTGGGGCAGCAGACGAGGGTCAGAGAGGATTTAAGAATCACGTTTTAGTTTTTGTTTTGAGCTGCGTGGAGAACCAGAACCAGTCCATCCTGCACACGCAGATGTTTGTTACTGAGCACTGAATATTTTATCTTCACGGGGCTGTTTCTTCTTCTGCTGCTTCAGACTCGAGTTTCTGCTCGATTTGCAATTTTCAAACACGCTCGATAAAAATGTAAAGAAACACTTTTTGCTTTTCATGAGGTCTAAGACTTCACGCGTGCACACAAAAGGTTCATTTCTCCTTAAAAGTCTGTCCACAATAATCTGTGTTACAGAGCGTTTCTCCTCACCTCCACCTGACAGGTGTAGCTCATCAAGGTGCTGATTAAACAGCAGGATCCCTGCACAGTGTCAGGAAAGTCTGTCAGGAAAGTTCCCTGCTTGTGCTTCCACATACTGATTTGATTTGTCTACTTATTGTGAACTTATTGTGAAAATAAATAAAATAAAAATACCGTGTTTGCATGGCTGAGGAAAATTAACACAAGATCTCTGAGGACTAATTTTAGACTCAGACTAGTTTTAAAACAGATTTAAAAATGTTTACAGGGATTTATTGGCACAATGTGGCAGAAGTTGTATATAAGATTCACAGGTATGTTTTCATTTGTGTATAATCACCTCAAAATAAGAACCGTTTTGTGTTTTTCGTAACCTTAGAATGAGCCTTTTCTATCTACAGAGGGCTCAGATCTTCTTCCACTGATGCCACCGTACGTATCTACAGTCGCCCAGAACGGAGAAACAGTGGCTCTAGATACAGACTTTCCCCCTTTTTTGTGAGTTTCACAGCCACAGTTTGTGTCACTGTTGTTATTTTCCACCACTGGACCCTATCGGACCGACACATACGGGTGCATCGCCAAAATTTCATGACCACGCCCCCTTTTAGTAGATATAAAATATTAGTTTCTACAGATGTTGATGCAGTTTGATGCATTTTTGGATTAAAACTTTGGCAAGTTTGTATGAATTCATGTCGAGCTAAACAAACCTTTGTTTTAATAGACATGTCTAAGAATTATTTTGTGACCTCGCCTGGACCCGAGCCTTCACAGTATCTTAATAAATTAAGGTTAATCAGTCGGCCGTCCTGCTCGTTCAGTCTTCCCCCGTCCAAGTCCATATTTATTGTTGAATGAAGGCTGCTGCAAAAATAACAATTATTGTTCTCTGGAGGCTCAGACTTCCTTACTGTTCTCCTGTTGGGATCCCTCTCCTTTCCAGAAAGGGCAGGGAACCAGAGGTCGTGATGGAGTTGTGTGTTCATTTGTTTTACAAACTTCTACACAGCAGTTTTGTTTTGTTTTGTTTTTTTGGCATTTTCCTACTTCTTCCATGATGTAAATCTTAATATTTAAAAGTTTTCCCTCAGGACGGAGCACGGCCTTGGCGACTGGGGCTCGATGATGAATTTTACGGGTCTGATGTTTATTTATCATCCCTTCGTACCCTACAACTCGTCCTGCAGCTCTTCATCTAACAGCTAACTGTGGCTGCTCCTTTTAGTGCCCATTACTCCCTGCAACATTTCACATTGATCTGTCGTTTCGTAGACACAGTTTTGATGAACGACAGCGGTGAGTGCTGAGCTCACTGACAAACACGTTGCATTTCCTGTGACTACTTCATAATAAAAGTCAACTTGTGTTTCCACAGTTAAATGCTTTTAATGTGAAGCTGCAGCAGCAGGAAATGTTTGGTTTGCATGAGCAATAACTTTCACCTGTTTGTAACACTGCAAAATGAAAATATATAAATATTGTAATACTTTTATTAGTGGGTCATAGGTTATCGATTGTGTTACTTCATGAAACAGTCTCAATTATTACTGATGCCTCTATATAACTTTTTTATTTTTATTTTTAAGTGTTCTCCTTTCTCCTTGAAACCAGATGTTTACAGCTTTCAGTTTTCCAGGTAAAGTTACAGTTTTCCTTAAACAGGAGGTTAAACAGACATTTATTTAAATGAAAATCTCCACCACTGGTCCCCAAAGTCAAGCTGCAAAAAAAAATGAATCCTACAATTCCCATAATGCAACTCAATAGTGTAGTTTTTTTTTTTGGACTGTTCTTGCCTGGTAACCAAAACATTTTCCTCCATTTTTTTTAACAGCAAACATGTAGTTAGGTGGTTCTGGTCTTTGTGTGTGTTTTCTGACTTCATGTTATGCAGATTGTGCAAAACTTAGAAGTTAAAATTAATCATTGATTATATAATTGACACAATTAATCACAATCCACAGTAATGTGATAAATCGTGAACATCTGGTTCTCCGTGCAGATTAAAACAAAGACAAAAAAAAAATATTTGCGACCGTTGTGAGGCCCAACTTCAAGAGGTTTCATCCCTTCACTCATCCCTGATCTAACATCTACAGCCTCCGTCTGAGTGGGACAGTACCTGCACACATTAAAAATTATAATACAAATTAAAACTACTGCCCAAAAAAATGAAGGACCTGGTGGGAACTTGCCATTTTTTAGCCTCAGGAGAAATTTCAGAAGAATAAGAATCATACAAAGGATTCATTGTTTTGTTTTTTTTCTAGTGTGCACAAGCTGAAGGAGGCTTCATGTTCGTGAGCATAAAGCCAAACTCTCCTAAAAAACTGTTAACACTTGCAAAAATATCTACAGTATATTCATCTAGCTTGTGTAAATATATATACGTTGGGGTAGAAATGATGAGTTTGACGGAACCAGAGGGGAGGGCGGCAGCTCGTCCACTGGGAGGCAGAGGAAGAAATAAAAGTGCACTGAAAAAAGCAAACCAGATTCACAAGCCATTTAATCTTGAATTCAGTCTTAAAATCATACAAAAGGAGTGAAAAAGGTCAAAAAGGAGCCACAATTTGACTTTCATGTCGAGAGCAGATTTGATTTCTTCAGGATGTCGTCGGAAAGAAGTTCAGATACACCAGAATAAATAAAATATTCCACCTTTTCCCGGTAAAGTGACGGCTAAATACAAGATTAACTGACTTGCAGAGGTGAATGTTTTGGGAGGGAAGGCAGAAGGAAGGAGGGAGGTGAAAAAGAGGTAAGAAAAAGAAACAGAGTGAAGATATATATGGCAGCTGTAATGATCCACTGTATTAGTTTTATAGGGTGTTATTAAAGCACTACAGACTAGGTGTCTGCCACACACTGGGCTTCATTGTCTCTAATATGCAGCAGTGCGCTACATTAATGTGTAATAAATCATTTACACAAACAAAATCCCCCGCTCCCAGCTATTACATCTGCATAGCAAAAAAAAAAAAAACAAAAAAAAAAGAAGAAAAAACAAATAAATAAAATAACAAACACACAGAAAAAAAACCCCATAACTGAGCCTTCAAACCATCTTTAACGATAACTCAAACCTTTTATTCTGTGGCTACTGTTTTCGTTTCTTCTAAAAGATAATACAGAAGTAGTTTTGATGCAAGGTTTGTTATTATTATTACTTTTTTTTTTGTTTGTTTGTGTTTTTTTTGTTGTTTTTTTTAGAAAAAAAAACTTGTTTCTTCATGAAGCGCACTTCCTACTTCCTCTTGGTCCGGTGGTGGTGTCTGATTGGCCGGTTAGTCGTCGTCATCGTCGACCACGGGGTCCGTGTCCCAGCACGTGATGTCAATCTCTGAACACACACATTAAACACACAGATTACTCTGCTGAATTACTGTAATAAAGTACTTGTACTTTTATGAGTATTAGTTACTAAAGTATACGATGTAATCTATACTTCTAAGTTACAATAAAAAACATTTGTGCAGGAAGTGTTGAGTATAATTGACGGTAACTTAAAAACTAACTAAGTGGATGTTTGAGAAGAGAAACTACGAGCAGCAGAGTGGTGAGAATTAGGTAACCAGTGTCTTGCCATTATTCCGAAACCCCAACAGTCTGAAAATGTCCCATTTCTCTGAAAATACACACTTTCAGTACAGTAACACACTAACCTAAATCCCAGATCCTAACAACTGTAGGAGGAGTGTGTATTTTCAGACCGAGGGATGTTTGTTGTCAGGATAATAATGGGATATATTTTGGACTACTGTGGTTTCAGAATAAACAGGCGGTCAGGACAAAGGACAGTCAGGATGTAAAGGTGGAAGTGGTGATTTTGCATAAACTAGGGGACCAGGGGAAAAGTTATGAATGAATATGTTCCATATAAAAACGCCTGGTGTTGAAGTTTAAGAATTAATTCATAATTTATTTGTCAGAAAAGTATCTCACCTGGTGGCTTGTTATAAAAGACCGGTGCAGGTTTAGCAGAGGACTCCTCTGATTGGCCAAATTCTTCCTCCTGTGATTGGCTGAAGTAGCCCTCACTCGCCTGTAAGAGCAAAGACAGAGAAGACGACTATTAACCAACGAAAAGACATAAAGCCTGTTTGTGGATCCGCAGCAGCAGCAACAGCATGACCCTGTCTGACCTGAGTTCCTTCTTTCAGCAGCGTCTCCCCGTTGGTCATCAGCAGCTGTCCGTCATCCAGATCCTGCCTCTCCCCGGACGCATGCTCCAGTGCGTGCTGGTAGCTGAGGGTCATCTGGTCCGAGGCCGTCACGTCCACCAGACTGGTGGGGTCGTCCTCGGCGGCCGAGCACAAGGTCCCGTCCATCATCTCGTCGAAGCTGAGGAGGGGCTGAGGCTTGCCGCTGGCGGTGGCGGTGCTGGGAGGGCCGTCATCGCCCATCAGGTCCACCAGATTGGAGGACTGGGAGGGGTCGGTGGGAGCGGCGGGGCTGCTGTCCCACAGCTCGACCAGGCTGTCTGTCCCAGACTCCCACACGGAGAAGCCGGAAGGGTCGCGGGCCTGCGGGGCGACGCTCTGCACGGGCTTGGTTGGTGTCGACTCTTGGACCGGCGGTTTCTGCTGCTGCTTTGGCGCCGAATCTGTTATAGAAAACAAGCAAAACACTATTATGATAAAAAATCATAATAATTTGTCTTAATTCAAGCTATCAGCTTGTTTCTATCCACAACTGTTGGAGTTGGTTCATCAACATAAGCAGTTTCCAGAAGCAGCCAAACTTTTTTGATCATGGGTCACATACAGAAAATATAAGGAGGCTACAGGTCAAACTATAGTAAATTCATAGTGTTTTTTAACAGTTACGCTGCAAGAAATTCAGTGTAAGACGACTGAGAAGGGCTCAAAGACAAAGACAAAGTGTTTTTTTCCTCTATGGTAAAATGATGGTGTGTGGAGGCAGATTTCCATCCTGTTTTCTACATTTTTTTTCACAGTTTGAGGTTGGTGATTTTTTTTTAGAAATAAACTAGAATGTGGTTTGAGCATATTTCATGTACGTTACACGTCCTAGTTTGAACACTAGATGTCATCTTGAACAATGTAACTACTCAGTGAAAACGAGGCATGAACCAATACCACTTTTTTGTCAGACCGAGTACAAGTAAAAGTACTTAGATTTGGGTGCTTGCTGATACTGAGTACTGATATGAGTACCTAATAATGCCATTTCACTTTTTACAAAAACTTTAAAAACCTTTAGTGAAGATTAAGTACGCAAAGAGAAGTTGTAGCAGCTTATTACGAAGAAAAGATGGTTACAGACTGGTGGCAGCTGAGTTTCTTCTTCAGCAAACGCCTCGTTTTCTCGTGATGTGGTATAGGATGTGGGGTATCGGAGTAGTTTTATGAGTACATGAGGACAGTATCAGACCGATACTCGATGCTGGTATCGGTATTGATGGTGAAAACATTTACTTCAGTTGCAGAAACAAAAAGACAGATGATAGAGAGTGTGTGCCGAAAATTTCAATTGACGATTTCCACCTGTTCTGCGTGTTTTACCTTCGTTTTTTTAACAGACACTGTTTAGTATTGTTGCAGAGTTATTTTGATAACACTGATTTTCTTGCAGACAGAAGATGCTCACTGAAACAAGCGACCAATGGCAGGCGTATACCCACAGAGTACGTTCAGTGAGGAAGGTTCTCTTCGACTCTTACCCCACTCATCTCTGCAGTCCTCGTCCTCCCTGCTGAAGTCCTCGTTGATGGGCGTGGTGACAATTTTAGGAATGGGCGACACGGCGGCCATGTTGCGCTCTGTCCTCCCTTCGTCGTCATCGTCCCCTACAGGGACAGAACGGAACAACAACGTCGAACAGGTACAGAGCAAAACATCTTCACCAAACAACAAAATTACACTTATAATCAGATGTGTTGAATTAACACGGAGTATCGCTGCTGAACTGAAATGTCGCAACTTGTGTTTTTTTGGTTGCCACGCCATTTTGTTCAAATGTGTAAAAATACTGGGAATAACGGGCATCAATCTGTTTTTACGAAGTGAACTGAAGTTGGATAATAGAGGTTTCCTTCTTTGGATGTGTCCCAAATGATGCTGATGGGAAGCTTCAGTATCTGATTGTCTAACTTCCACAGTCACATCCTCTGTTAATTCAACACAGCAGCACATAAAATCACAGCAATCACATCACTTCTGCTGTGAGCAGACCAGCAAACAGACAGATACAGTCACAGAGCCTCTGAACCTCCACATCTCAAATACTGTCGAGCAGATCCAGGGTCCTGTCGACGGGACTAAAGCTGGTGACGGCACCAGGCTGTTTCAGGCGGACTCCTTAATCACACGGAAGTATTATTTTGATGGACATTTAATCTGTAGTAGATGAGAAAGTGTAGAGCAGTGACGGGACGGAGGCGCTCGATCTTGGCACAAAAATATGGAGGTTTGATGTCCAGATGTTGTCCTGCGTGCAGAGGTGGACTATTTCAACATCATAGCTTTATTATTAGCCATGCTAGCAGCTTGGCTCTATGGATGACGAAGTGTCAGTCAGCAGATTGCAGAGCAGATTGGTCTGAAACATCTCAGAAACCATCAGATGGATTACCATGAAATGTGGTTCAGACATTCATGCTCCCCTGAAGCCTGGGAACCAGACGAATCTGCTGAGTTCACGTTTGCATTTGCCCTGGCAGAACGTCTGGGCCTCCTGCT